>JAJHUR010090322.1:0-52365 GCA_027495735.1 Lutjanus campechanus | reverse complement strand
CTGGTCTAAAATGAGAATCCTCTTGGGCCGCCTGCCTGCCCATCCAGCAAGAAAATAAATCCCATGTGGAAGAGCCGCTGTGTGGGATCACAGACAGCCGCCTGACCCCCCAGATCCGCCGGGGGAGGCCAAGGGCGCCGGCACGACAGCATAAAACCCCCTCAGCCCCCCCCACCAGGGTCTAATGTTACTCTGCCTGCTTGCCAACTCTGGAGTTGCAGGACTGTGTTGGTCTCACACTAGTTCAGTTTTAAACCTGATTTTAGGGGAATTTCTGGACGAGCAGTTTGAGAAGATTTAGCTTAAGGCCTGGGTTATACCACAAAAATAGCACCGAGGTCTCTCTGTGCTTTCAAGGCCTTGCACTGTTAAAAATGTTTTGAAACCTAAAACCAAGGGGAAATTTAACTTAAACCTTATTGAAAAGGGGTCTATTGCGGTTGCTGGTGTTGTGAGACTGCACACAGTGGCCAAAAACACCGCCTGGTGAGCAATTAGAGACACATACTGAGAATAAAAAAGTTTTGAAATATGATGTCGTGTTTAGCACTACCACCAGATGGAGGGTATTGAAATGCCAAATTTCGTGCTTTCCAAAGACTCTTGTTAGAAATTCAGCACTCTGATCCACATTTTTCCCCTTCTAATGTATGATGTTTCTCCATGTCTGCGAACACAGTACACTCAAAGCTCAGCCACAGACTGTATCCCCTGAAACATTTTCTGATATTAAATTCCACAAATTCCAACTTAGGAGAGCTAAACTCCCTCCAGGACCCCTGAGAAGTTTCATGTTGAGATAAAATGAGAATGATTCAGCGAAAGGTAGCACAGTTTTCAAGGGGCTAATAGACTTAACGAGTATTAATGACTACAACAGAAGGCTGACCTGAAGCAAGAGGTGTTGTTGAGCTTTTTCAACTCTGATTTTATCAAAAGGCGCAGAGAAGAGAAGTGGCAGAAAGAACAGAGAAAGATGAAATGGCAAACTATGAATTATCAACCTGATGCCTACTACAATGTGCAGACTGTCAGTCTTAATCATGGCCCAGATATTTTATACATCACTGGCTCAAACGTCTGTGTAAATATCTATATTTCTAATTGGACCATTTTGTCCATGTACAGGAAGTTGTGCCCAGTAACCAGAGATGGTTCAGGAAGGAAATGACACACTTTCTTTTTAATTAATAATTTATATCCTGCATCTATGGATCTTTTCTCACTTATCTTTTATGGTATCTAGCCATGCACTTAGTTTTGGTTTAGTTTTGAGATTTCCAACCCTGAGATTCTTTGCCATCTCATCAATACCATGTAAGTGCATGGAATTTTGTTTGATGTGCTCATTGCATTGAAACTTACATATTTTGAGAATGTGTCAACTGCAACGAAGGCCAGGGGCAACACAGCAATGGGCAGCACACAGGACAATACCAATTTAAAAGGACATAATCTCAAATCACAGTGGACAATATAATACAAAAGTTATCTTCAAACACAAAGGACAACATCAATCTTTCAGTTTTCACTGAACCCACTTGAAAAATGTCCAGTGAAACTGTTGAGTGTGTTCAGTGGATTATTGAGAGTGACAAGGACACTAGTTTTGGAGAGAGATATTGTTAAACTTTTTAATGTAATATTTCTATGCTATCTCTTCATTCACTCTTCATTGTGGAGTGGTGATAAAAATCTCAGATGACTCTAAACCTGTTCAAATCGACCAAATTCGTTTGCATTGCTAGATACCATGTACAAACAAAACTCTATCAACAACTCTTAAGTGAATTGACCATACTGACTCACCATTGTCACAGTCCACATTGGCAGCTTGCATACTAACTGAAGTGCATTTGAACTGTGATAGGACTGATAAGCTTAGTTAAAGGGTCAATGTGTAAGATTTTGGGAGATGTATTGGCAGAATATGACAGAAATTGAATATAACATTCACAAGTCTCTGTTCATTAGTGCATAATCACCTGAAAATAAAAATTGTTGTGTTTTTGTTACCTTGGAATGAACCATTTATATCTACAGAGGGCATGTGTCCTCTTCCACTGAGTCTGTCATGTTGAATCACCATTTTTCTACAGTAGCGTAAAATGGACAAAACAAACTGATGAGTTGTGTAGCCATTGTAGTTTCTCTTACATGCTTTGTAGGGGAGGGTGAGGTGAGTTGATTACAACCTGCAAGCTCACCACTATATGCCAATAAATCCTACACACTGGTCCTTTAACACAGTGATTTTCAAAGTTTTTTAACCTAACAGAACAAAGTAATTTGAATCAGCAGAGTCATTCCACCTCATGCACTTAACCTTATAGTTAGGTGTAATAAAATATGTTGATTTCTAATTTGTGAGAATCTGAATCATGGAGCAGGTGACAAACTATAGAGGACATGTTTGGATCTTTTCTAGGCTCCTGAGAAGTCACATGTTACGCAAGTCTACAGAAGTATAAGTCTTTGGTTAAACCAAACAGACTGGATTCAGTCTCCAGTCTTTAGCAAAACACCTCAAGCAAAAACTTAAGTTTGTTTGTCTTTAACTTCCTCCAGCAAGTTGACCATCTCTTATATTTCTATGGGGAAATTGGAGACAGGACAGTACTGCATAGGCTTTCTAAAGAAATTCATACTCTGCTTTAAATAGTTAATTACTCTCGCCGTGTCTCCGGTGGTGTCTGGATGTGGATGGGGGGAGAGACGGAGACGCTTCTGTCTGTCTTCCTTTCTTTTTTTTTTTCCAGTAGGGGCAGGCCTATATATTTTGCAGCTCATGTCTGAAAGGCTGGCTCCAAGCGCTAGGGGTGGGCTCTCGCTCTCTGATGGTTTTCCAGTGAGTATTTGTCAGGTCAGACTGTGCACCGCCCGGCGGTCTCCGCTCCTCTCCCCGGGTTATTTATTACCTCTCTCCCCCGCCGGCAGCGCTGCGGCTCCGGGGCCGCTGCCAACAACGGCGCAGAGGCGGGGGCCGCGACAGGGGGGTTCCCGTCGGACGATGAGGGGAAGAGCAATGGACGTGAAATGCATTTTGAGGATGGACAGAATTTCAGGCTCATTACGCGCAAAGTAGCCGTTCTCGACTCTTACAGTAAAAACATCCTTTATAGTTTGCAGACTGAGGATTGATCTCAGTGAGCCCAGCAGTGATCTGGTGTAAACATTTGGTTTACATATTAAGTTTAGTTCTTTCTCTATTTTCAGAGATAGTGAAAGATTTCTGGCTCGAAATATAGTTAAAAGTATACTAACATAATCTCATATTGTCACCATTAGTACTGAAATAGGCAGTAAATTGATAGAGCAGCAGAAAATTAATTGCAAGCAGAATTTACTTGATCAATTGTTTAGGTCATTTATCAATGAAAAGGCCAAATATTCACAGGTTCCTGCTTTTCGAATGGAAGAATTTGCTGCTTTTCTTAGTTTGAAGGCTTGATCACTGCAATGTTCAACTATTAATTATTTACCACTGTATTATAATATGTTATACAATATTATGTTAATATTTAATAGCTGATCACAACAGTTTGTCCAGATTGATGAGGTGATTTTTTTTGGAGATATATGCAAGCAGTGACTTTGCTTTTTAGTACAGTAAACAGTACCAACTCAGAAAATGTCAAGAAAGGCAATATTTTCCTTACTGAACAAACCAAACTAATACTAGCTTAATTACCTTGTTAACTATTTAGAAAACACTTAATACAAACTTGACAGAAACAAGAAACTGGGCCAAACTGTCTTGGTTAGTCTTTTCACTGTTCCAACAATCATCAGTTTTGGTTTGGTCTACATAAACCTTAACTCGTTAAGTTAGATGCGAAAATATTCTGATGCTACACGCTATTTTTCCCCACTGCCTCTCTCTGCTGTTGCCAGCCTCTTTGTGCTCCTGGGTTTGCTCACTGAACGAGAGTTTGTCGCTGAGCCACGGCTCTTACTTGTTCTTCAGCGGCAGGCATTAAATAAGCAAAATAAAATGACAAAATTCACCCAAAAGTAAATCTACATTGGCTCATTGGTAGAGGTTGTGCCCTATGTACTGAGGCTATTGGTCCTCTGGAGCAGCCATGGGTTTGATTCCAGTCTGCAGCCCTTTGCTGCACATCATTCCCGCACTCTCCCCTTATTCCTGCCATATCCTCAGCTGTCCTATCCTAATAACGACACAAAAGGCCATAAAGACCCTACATCATACAATAAGTGTGCTGAAGACAAAAAGGTTCTTCCAGAATGCATAAAATGTTTATCAAAAAGCAAGAATCGATCATGTAGTGTTTTTATTTGCTCAATTTTGACTATTTTTCAGATTCACTGAGTCTTAAAGACGTGGGATGAAAAATTGTGTTCACCAGTGAAACAGCTTTTGACACTTTTCAGGACAATAAGTCACACAAACAAACTGACTGAGCATAAAGAAAGAACAGTGGAGTTAAGATGTTTGGAGATGAAACTTCTTAAAGTATTGTGATATTGGTGACAGTGTAACATCTGTATGACATAACATTTGTGTACATGTGTAATATTAATAACATGGGACCAGACTAAACAGATTCTTTAGTTCCTTGATAGATGCTCATGTTACAAACACGGAAAATGTTTCTTCGGTTTAAAATGTTGATGGGTTTGATGCCAGACCTGAGACAAAGTTTTATAATGTTCACTTTCCAGTTTAATCACACTTGAATGAGCATTTAGTAATAGAGAGAGAAACTGTAAGAGGAAGAGATACTGGTGTCTCCCTCAAGATTAGCCTGTGTTTTTGCATTTTGAGTAATACCCTCGCACTTCCCTTTCAGGTAATTGGTTTTGCTGTGAAATCTAACATCAGTATCATAATTATCATCTAGTATCATAATTATTTGATATGAAAGATAGATTGTCAGAATCCATGCTTGCAGGGTTATTTCTTCACTCTGAATTGGTCTAAAATGTACCTTAAGCCTCGGACTAGAATTAAAAACTCTTTTAGTTGTGTCATGTGAGAACAAGTAAGCAATGTAAGCACATGTTGAATGCTATTGATTTAGCAAGATACGTGTTTCCTGTAATATAGTAATGTACTGATATCGGGATTTCCTTTTTCATTGTAAATTCATGGGGTGTAAGAGCAGGTGTGGGTTTTTCTGTGGTTATTTTTTTTTTCTTTTTACATACACAAGACTCTTCCACCCTGCAGTAACATAAGCAAGAAGTAAGAAAAGGTTACATGAGGTAGAAAGGTTAAACAAGGTTTCCCCGTCACATCAAACATTTTTATATAAGAGACACAAAGGCTGATGGAAAAATCGACTCAGTTAACGCTGAACCAATTTTTGAAGATGTGAAAGTTGAAGTGTCGTCACTGTACAAGTTTGGGGAACCCCTCCGTGATGAGCCACCAAGAATGAGTCACGATCAGAGATGGGGAGTGGGCGTAGGAGTGGGCATGGGTGTCCCCTTTATGACTGGTTTCATCAGGGCTCTCCCAATGGTGCAACCTCCTGCACCAACGCACACATCAGCAAGGTTTCCATCGAGACATTTCGATGTGGTGAGGGCTGCTTCGATAAAGAATCAAAAAGCTTCTCATATGAAATGTAGTGTTCCACTTCCTAGAAACGGCTTTCTAAACATACAGCATAAATGTCAGCAGCTCGTGATTTATGTCAGTTCTACTGGTTGGTGTTCTTACCAACATGTGGGAAGTGACATTATTGTTTAGTTGAAAAATGTTGCCTTTCAATTTCATTTTTCAGACTGTGCTCACTTTAAAGGGTAAAGGCTGCTTTTGAATAAGTGATTCCAGGTCATCCCCTATTTTTTCTTTAGTCGTGTGTATAAAATCTGTTTTAGTCTCTTCCTGATCCACAAACCCACTAATTCCATTACATTCCCTTCAGACATCACAGCTCCAAAAGGAAAAATGTCAATCTATGCTCCAGCATCGTCTTCGGTGAGGTAGCTGGCGTGTGTTTTTGTGTATGTCTGCCGTGTGTTTGCCTGCCTGCTCCTGGCTGTAGGCATTACACCAGTTCTGGCCAGGCTGTGGTCTCTGGCCTTCCCGTGCACCGCTTCCGCCTGCGGTGTGGCGTGCCTCCTTCCTGTGTGTGTGTCAGAGAGGCAGTTTGGCCTGATTTATAGGCCCCTGACACACAGCGCTTTGGACCCCACCTCTGCTGCTGGAATGGCTATCCCATGTGTTGGTGGTGGATCCACCTGGGTGGTTCTCCACTGATGGGGGTCAGATGTGGTCCTGCTCATGAGCTCCAGGAGCTCAGGGGAAACATGCCTTGCAGACAGTGCGGAGAGAAAGTGCTCTCAGAGAATGTGTTCCCAGGCTGAGGAAGTTTTTACTTCAGTTAAAGCAACAAGCTCGCAGCAACAGTTGCACATATCTTGTGATGTGTTCTTTTGAAAATCTCTTTATACACCTGCTTGTAAACCAGAAACATAGTCCAGATGAAATAAAAAGAAAGATTCAATGACAAATGCCTTTTAAACCCCTTTAGATCACATCCCCAGTCATACTGGGCCCCTTTTAACAATATATGCTAAAAAACAAAGCAAAACAAAAAAACAATCTATTTCATTGTATTTTTTATATCAAATCCAACAATGATTTCTTCCTCTAAAACTAAATATTTGTTCTTATGTAGGCTAGAACCAACCAATTTCAACCATAATATCATGACATCCATCCATTAATCAATCTTAAGATTTTAGCGGTGCAAAGCTAAGATTTGTTTGTTAGCTTCTGACCAAACAAACATCCAAGTGGGATCGATGATCGCTGTCATTATTAAGCTTGTGTGGTGTGGATAGCCAGGTACTTGCATGATGTGCTTATACTCCCTCTACTTATGTAAGCTAGAACCAACTAGTTTCAGCCAATAATGTTATGTCTCTCAATCTTTTAGTGGTGCAGAGCAAAGTTTTGTTGGTTAGCTCGCGAGCAACAGCATAGCACGTCAGTGTGTCTTCAGGTGTTCGCCTCCTCAAACCTCAGTTTCCCCAAAAATAGCGTGGTTACAAGCCTGCTGGCTAGAATTTATTTACTTTGAGGAAAATGGTATCTGTGACAGCAGAAGTGCAAGGCATTTTTACAGTGGACTACTTCAGCAAGTAGCTACATGGAGCATATGATCAGCTAGGGTCCAGCCTCACTCATTAACATTACTGTACAAAATCACAACTTTGTAACTTTTACAAAAACACAACTTCATGACTCCATTCACAGATTTGTATGAAATGGGATCATATTTTATGGAGAAAATGTTCTGGTTCTGGTTTTCCCTCTGATGTCCTTCGGCTGCTCAACTCTCAGATAGTGAGTTTCAGCCAACTTAGCTGCTGTTAGTGGACAATGGAACCGTGCTCAGCAGCCTTCTAGTGAACATGGCCACATCAGGACCAAACACAGTATTTGAGACCAACAGGGGATACAGTACTGAGATTTTACAAAGTTTTCTGATGAAAGATAGCTTTATTTGTCGCTAAAGTAGTTTACTGCTAACTGTAGTGCTGTTAGGTAGTTAGCTCAGTTAGCTGTGAAGCTATCTGACTCAACCCTGGGGTGCCAGGAGCCAAACCCAGTAAGAAAAACATCTATATACTTTGTTTATATAGGAAATATAAATATATAAATATATTTAAACAAAGGTTGTGTCTAGATGGGAACCCAAGATTAGTAAAACTCTTGAGAGATTAACATGCATTGTTTCTTCATTAAGCATGTTGTGAAAAAAATTATGTTTTAATTCATAATGTCAACAATGTATTTAAGATCTGGGCAGAGTTAGGGATAAAACCACTGGGTTGGGGTTAGAGAAAGATCATGTTTTGGGTTAAAATTATTAGTCTTGCAAGGTCTTTCACAGCTCTTGGGTCCCCTTCGACACACAACCGGAAGCAAATAGCACTCAGCTTTTTAGCTTTCTTTTTTTGTGGACTAGAACATCACACCTATTTGTGCTGTAGTTTTTGTAATTAGAAACCCGATGAGGTTAACACCTGTTGCACTTGGTCATCAACAGGTTTCACAATGCTCATCCATACTTCTAAAGAAAGGCTGTAAAAAACTACTGTATAACTGCCTTTTAAATTTTTGTTACATTTAAGTATAACTTCATTATATAAAACATTTCAAGGAGGGGTTTACCAGTAACGGCTCTGTTGAACAGTTTTAGCAGTGGCCCAGTGAAGCAGCCGCAGCAGGTGAGTTTAAGTTTGCGGGAGAGAGGGCGAGATGGTGTCACTGTAGGTGGAGTATGACAAATAGATGGTTGACTTTAGACACACAAGGAGAACATAAAACAGCCAGTGTGTGGACCCGCAGCTGATGTCATGGGTAAATCTGGTGGCTTGTGACGTCTGTGATCCTGACCATCTCCATGTGTATGTTCAAAGGTGAAGGTCTGATTTAAGGCTGCTACTGTTTGTGTTTGGCTTTAAAATGATTATAAATGATTGAGTTGTTGTTGGAATTTTGAAAGGGCAAAGGGGGAAGCCTGATTTAGTTCTTGCGTTATAGAGAGGCGAAGTCCTTCCCTCTCCCGTGGACCACCATAGGAAACTTGTAGAGAAAAAAAAGCATGGTAGTCAACGGTGAGAGTCAGATCACTTTGTGATCCAGCTTGAACTGTGAATTCAACTGAACATGAATTGTACACATGATGTGTCTCAATTTAAAAGATAATTTTACAAGTCAAAAAAATTGTTGTTAATCATAAAACTTTTGAAGCATAAGACTAAGCTTTGCATAGCTTAATTAGAAAGACTACACACCCAGAAGTCACATAAGCTAATGTTAGCCACTGAGGCTACGATGCCTGTGTTTTTTTTGTACCGGGATATAGTCACATGAGCAACGGTTTTTGGTCATTCTTTTGTTTCCCAGCTTAAAATATGACCAGGAATCACTGGATAAAACACTTGAACGTAAGCTAACGTTACAAGGGACAATGTTGGTGTTGGTGACGTGTATTGGGCTTCACCTCAACAATGGGGTTTAAAATAATGGAGTGTCTACAGAAGCTACTTGGCTATTCACACCTGACTACCTTTGTTAGGTTAGAAATTTAAAGTTGGTTTTAACTATTAATTTTGTACACTTACTTGACTTATTTACAGCTTTCAGACACATTTTAGTTACTTGGTTAGGTTTAGAAAGTAAATGTGTTTGGTTTGGGTTAGGAAAAGATCATGGTTTTTCTCTGCCATGCGGTTCTAAATAGTCAGTTAGACTATTTATACCATGGGTGTTAATAGCATTGTTGGTTATGGACACGTGGGTGCTTGTTTTTTCTTTGTTAGGCTATATACACCTGGGTGCTACATTGACTATTCCACACTATGTACCAATAGCCACACTGCATATTCCACACTGGGTGCAAATAGAATCTGCCTTAAAAGAATCATAAATTGTGTCATTCAGGGAGGAATTATACATATAAAGATTTTTTTAATGTGAAAGCGTGATTCTAAGCAACTGTTGTTGGACTTAAAAATACTCCTAACACTAAGTGTCTAGTCTCTATAAATCTTACATAATGAAGAAAAAGCTGTTAAAACGAGTTGAAGATTCAGTCTCATGTTCCTGTTCACTTCCTCCAGCTCACTTATGATCTGTTCCTCCATTTTACGCACCGAAGTGCCGTCCCTCGCAGTCCCCCCTCCTCTGTGTGGCTCTCGCCGAGCCTCCGCTGTTTAAATGGGCCAAGTTGAGAAGCGGCGGAGAGTGCAAATCTTGTTTGGTCTGGGTCTGTGAACTTCAGCGTGACTTCAACGACATACACAGGGGTTAAAAACAACTCTTTCCAAAACTTTCAACTGTATTAATGTTGCGCAAATACTACTCAGGAATATCAAGCCCGATATGTTTGGCTTATGTTTCTGATGAATGCCATATTCCACATTGGTTTAAGGAGCAGGAGAAATGTAAAATTCAGTGTCTTTTTTTACTGAATTCACTGGCTGTGTTGTAAATTGTGAATTCTATCTTGGCCCCGTTAATGAATCGATTTGCGTTGTTTTTTAAAAACTGCACAGCCAATTCAAGATATTGTAAATATTATCAAAATCTTTTAGTTCAAACTTCCCTAAAGCTAAAGAAATAAGAGATCTGACGTGTAGCCGGGACTGGTAATGATCTCCGAAGGTAACATAATGTCCGGGGCTCAGGGCTACCCAGCATGTCAGGTATTAACAGAGCGAGCGTGATTAAATGTGGGAGGTAGGAGCTGTGAGGCTGGCGGAGAGCGCTGCCGCCGCTGCGAGCTGGAAACTACTGAATGGGAATCTATCCGGCAACTTCAGCACACCGCTGTCTCACGGCGACACGGGGGCTCTGCGTAAAACCAAGCGGCGCGTCTCCAAGTCTGGCTCAGCCCCGCTCACAGACGGAGAGGACGCTCAAGTTGGATCGGGCGAGCAGCTTTTCACTTGTTACCGGCGCTCGGCTCCCACTAACATGCCTGCCATCAAAAAGGAGAGGCTGGATGGAGACGACATGGCACTGACTGCGTTCAACCAGTCCGAATACCTGGCCCCTTTAAATGCCACCGCGATCCCCGTGGTGACCCCGCATCCGCCGCCTTACGACCACATTTTCGCCCATCACCGCGCGTACTTGGGGCTCCACGACTCGGCGCTGCATCACCAGCACCTCCACCATCACACGGACGACTTAATGCTGGAGAGATTTTCCTCCATCCCCGACTTTCAGCCCTTCTTCGACAACGGGGAGCCCTGCATCGAGGTGGAGTGCGGGGAAAACAAGGCTTTGCTTTATATCAATAAATTGTGTCAAGGTAGTAAAGGACCCTCAATTAAATACAGGGGCGAGTGGCTCACCCCCAACGAGTTCCAGTTTGTCAGTGGACGAGAGACTGCCAAAGATTGGAAACGGAGTATTAGACACAAAGGTAAGAGCAACCTTCACCTTATCCTCAATTAAACACTTTTTACACGCCGCTCATTCCGGGCTCAAACTTAGTGTGGCGGCTCGATGCTGAGTTTTGGAGTGAAAGGGTTACAGCAGTCAGTGCGTAAGGAGACAGATGAGAAAAGGCGCAGATCCTCCACATACCCTCCGAGGCTTTGACACAGAGTTTGGGCTGCGATCATACACCGCACCGGGGCATCTGGAGTAGGCTGCACCGGGACTGAGGTGAAAAGTTAGACATATAGATCATTCAATATGTGACCGTTTAAATCGGTTTTTATTTCTCTTCATTATGTGGATGAATCGTTCCGTTAAGTGCAGCTGCACTTGTGCATGGGTGGTGACACTTTTACGCATCGCATGTTAGAGATATTTTGAAAATATGCATTTTGTTTGTCCAGTCACAGTCATACTCGGTGTTAAATGTGATCATTTATCAACCAAGAAAAAAATCAACTAAAATATTAAATGTATAGGCTCTTTTATAGATGTATTTTGTAGGTGTTAGATTTTCAGCAACACTGACAGCATCAATACTGTGATACTGCTCCCGTATATTTTATGTTGGCATTTTATAGCATAGTATTTTTATGCAGTAATTGCGCTAGGTGTGCGCACACACACACACACTCACGCACACACATGCAGTTACTCAGGCAGAACTGACACGCGTTAAGATGTGTGGGGGGAGGGTGTCGCCCCCAGGTCAAAAATGGTAGCCTAATAGTTTAATATACCGATGCTTATAGACAGATGACAGTAGGCTGCTGTCTCTCTGCCTCACCACACGGGAGTATAAGAGTAGAACTAAAACTTCATGGCAAAAATGTAGAGAGGTGAGTCAAGTTTGTCTGCAGGGACAGACTCCTTCACATATATGTGTGAATATATTGGATGGTTTTTGGCAAGATTTGTCTTGAAAACTTAGTCTTGGACTGTAAATGATGGGGTGAAGGCAAGGGCCTACTCTTAAGCAAGTTGAAAGAATCTTATCATCACATGCTGTTTCATTGAGGAGGTGACTTGACAGGCTGGAGATTGTGGATGGTAGAAATTCATTAAAAGTGTTTCTCATGATTTGTTTTCAGGGAAAAGTCTCAAGACTCTTATGTCCAAAGGAATCTTACAGGTGCACCCTCCAATCTGTGACTGTCCTGGTTGTCGAATTTCATCTCCAGTGGTAAGAATATTTCATCTTCTCTCAGGCTGTACTGGTGTTACTGCTGCTCTGTCTTTCTGTGTGGACGGTGTGTTAACGAAGACAAGCAACACAGATGATAGTTTAGTTTGACTCGAGGACAAATATATTGTGATGTAAGTGTTGTTACCTGCTTTTAAAGGCTGCATTACAGTAAAGTGATGTAATTTTCTGAACTTCAGACTGTTCAAACTGTTTTATTATTTGACTTAACCCACACAGTCATTATATCCACATTACTGATGATTATTTATCAAAAAATTCATTGTGTTAATATTTTGTGAAAGCACCAACAGTCATGCCTACAATACTGTTGCAATATCAATAACAAGGTATTTGTTCAAAAAATCATATATCATGGCATAGCCAAAACATATCAACCCAACCCTAATATGCAGTATATACAGAATATGTAGACTGAAACTTGTCAAAAAGGGCAGACAGAGCTTAAAGACATATTGATATGATACAAATATTTATGTTAAAAGACTATTTTGGTGAATGACATTGTAATATCATCGTTTATTGCTAAGTAATACAACTTTTTGATTGTTTTTGCTCAGTTAAATTAAGAATGAAAGCTTGGCTGTTATATGACTCTACATCAGTTTTATCATTTATATAGCTCAAAACACAATATGCACCCTAATGTTTTGGGCTTTATTTTAATTTAGCCTGCGTAAAGGCAGAAGTACACATACTGATTAGGGATGAAATGATAATTGGTTTCACAATAAACTGCAACAAAATATCCAAGGAGTAGTTTTACCATTTCAATTTTTAATGATTGAGATATCTGTGTTTGATCACCGTGCTTTAAAAAAGTCAATGTAAATATTGTACAACATGGACCAAAGTCAGCAGCAGTCTTCCAGGCGCAGCAGCGTGGGTTTGCTTTGTGTCAGTGAAATATTGACATCGCAAAGGACATTTAAATTTCAAATCATTGAGAGGTTTTCAATCTAAAACTTGGTTAAATTATTTCATTGTGTTTATCAGTACTTTTTGAACATTTTCAGCACATTTTAACAATACCACTATAATAAATAGAGCAGTGATAATTTGATGCATTTTCATGCTGTTTCATGTCTAATACTGATATTTAATTGTGATATTAGTGTTGTGTCACCCAGCTCTACATAGTCCCAACACAGTGTGAGTGTGTGCGAGTGCATATTGGAGCATTGTCTTTCTTTATAACCTTGATGGTGAAGGACCCTACAGGCACGCATGTCAACTTTGATGCTAATTGTTCTCAGCATGAATATCAAATCCACTTTCAGCCTCTCACTGACGCAGCAGCAGAGTATCAAACAGCCTTTTTTTTAAAATTTGGAGTCATTGAGCTGTCCAGTATGGCTGTTTGACGTTAGGTGTCGTTGGCCACGGCTCCTCTGTCCCATTGAATCAGCCTCCTCACCTGGCTGTTGAACTTTTGTTTGCCTTGTGCTTCCCTCTGGGCTCGGCCAGGGGCACCATGCCAAACCTTGAGGCCTTGCAGGTGTGTCACGATTACAGCATCACCACTCTGTGTGTGAGTGTGTGTGAGTGTGTGTGTTTATGTGTGTGTGTGTGTGTGTGTCAGCTTTGAGCAAGCACACTGCCGGCTCACCGTCGCCAAATCTGTTCACACAGGTGCGGCGGGGTTGTGAGTGTGTGTGTGCCTTTGTGTGTGTGTGTGTTTTTATCACCACGGAGCGCATCTGTCGTCGCTCCCAAGCACTAATCTTGAGGGAAGGGTGTAAGAGGCTTAGCGAGCTACTGAGCGTGGCTACTGCTGATTATTGTGTGCGAGGCACGCAAGGCAAAGGCGGTTTAGATAAGCCGGAGGTGTTTGAGTGATACAGGTAAACTGGTGACATTTTTCACAGCCAAGAATGAAGACCTGCACCCTGACACACAGGGTTCAGCCAAAACGAATTACCTGAGGGAGGCAGGGGGCAAAGAAAACAGACAGTAGAAATGCTCATGTCTTTTTTTTTTACACGAGGATTTGAGTATCTGTTTGCTTGTGTTTAGGCTTATTACAGATATCAGAGTGATTGGCTTTTGGCTTGCTGAGGCTTGTGCAGTTCCACTTCAATTATATCTGTGACGGAGTCAAACTTTGTTATTGACGTAAGCAGGGATATGAGGAGCCTTAAGGTTGTTGTTGTAGCCTACTCTCCCTCTCTGTCTCTGCCTTTCCTTTCTGGTGGTGAAGCCTGAAGTCTAACCCACCAAGTGAATACCACCGTGACACTTTCATACATGCGCGCGCACACACACACACACACACACATGCAAACACACACTAAGTATGTTGGCAGTTCCATGCGAGGCGGTGAGGAGGGCTAGGCGGAGGAGGGAAGGCAGCGGGACTTGTATGGCCTGTACTGGCGTCTCCCTCTCTCCCCACTGACTCCCCTCAGGGCATCGCAGCCAACACTCCCTCACTGATGAGCTCCCTCTCCCTCTCTCTCACACACACACACACAGCACACACTATATGCCTTCCTACTGACACAAATTACCTCATGCAGTCATTTATTTTGAAAGTTTGACGGCTGAACTTTGAGTGATCTTGTTTCGCTATAGGCATGAGGCAAGCGATCATAAAAAAAAGTGCAGCAGCTGGTGGGAAGTCTTTTCACCTGCCTGCTCAGAACTCAGCGAAGTTAATTTGCTGCGTCGGCCCGGGCACAAGCTGTTTATAACGACACGATGCAAACTGAACTGTTGTTAGGCTCAAGAGTTTTGAATTCAAATGTGCTGATGATGTTGTTTATGCATGCACACTCGGAAATAAAGTCAGTTCATGATTGATCCATTGTCGAGGTGTGTTGGCTTTCTATTAAGCTTGTTATTATGTGATAATCAGCTGCTTAAACAATTTATCTTCTCAGCACCTGTTAATTGCTGTTAGAGTTGCCCCCTGAAGTTGTTAGACGCTGCTTATTTCGAATGTCTGTTGCTCCCATTTTTATGAGTTGCAGTAAGTAAAATCTAAGACTTCTGTGCACCCAAAAAGTTTATTTCTCTCAAATTTTGTTCACACATTTGTTAAAATCTGTGTTAGTGAGCACTTCTCCTTCCCCAAGATAATCCATCCACCTGACAGTTTGGGGCATCAGAAAATACTGATAAACTTGAGTATCGCGATATTATGTTTTGTGATATAGTATTGATTCTCAAAAACACCGTATTGTGATATCGTGATACATGCAAAGCTTTGTAGCAGTGGTTCATTTTGTGTTGTGTTTAAACCCATGACCGCTAGATAGCAGTGTTGTTACCTATCTGTTCAGATTGCACAAAAAAATGTTTTAAACACAGATTTAATGTTTACGGTGGTGTATTCTTTAAACTATTAAAGCTTTCTAAATTTAGATGAAAAAATAGGAATATATCACCTTGCTTACATTACAGTATATTGAATCATAACCCCTGTATCTTTATGTATTTTTTCTTTTCTTTTTTTTTTTTATGAAAAAAGACATTTATTAGGCACTGAACTATAGAGCGCTGCAAGGATGATGTAATTTTGTAGGCCAGCCTTGAAGTTAGCTTTGCTCTGGTTCCTCCCACAAAAAGCCAATGGGATTTTTCCATTGGATTTTGGATTAGCGCACAGAATAAGCTCTGAGGCAAACAAAAGTTACTGATATTTACACGATTGTTCAGCAACTTAATCTTTACAAATGAAGACCACTTTTCTGATTTTTAAAGCATCAATGCAATTACCAGAAGTAAAAAGCTAACATTAAGCTATAAACAAACTACACCATAGTGTTTTATCTCAATGTCACCCCCCTTTGAACTGACAAGCTTTTGGTGTGATGATGTTTAATGTCTGCAACCATCACGGTAGTCTCATTAAGCTACTTGTTCACAACTGCTTTTTTTAAAGACACGTGGAAGCTTCAAAGTTCACTAGTTGGGTTGTTACTGACATATTTTATACCATAGAACAAAACATGAATATTTGTTAAGCTTGTGTTAACTTCAGACCTTATTTCACACAAATAATGAAAAAACTTTCGAGACAAGGGAACCAGAAGTGCTAATATGCTAACTCATTTCTGGGTTTTAATACTCCTTAAGGATTCCTGCGGCTTTCTATTGCTATTTCAAACAGGACTACATATACCAAATTGTTTTCCCAGGAAAGTAAAGTCATGACCTGCCTTACTCTGCCTCTGATTGGCTAGTACTTGTTGCCTTTGTTGGTTGGATTGGTTAGGTTTGGGCAAGAGCAGTGACTGGTTAGGGTATCAGTGTAAGCCATTGAGGCAGAGTATGGTGGATCATAACTTTGCCCTCCAGGGGAAAACATTTGGTATCTGTAGCCCTATTTGAAATAGACATAGTTCAGTGCCTAATAAATGTGTTTTTCCAAAATAAAACTGCACATTTTAGAGTTTCCTTTTATTGTGACAATAATCACGTGGTTTCATTAATCAGCATCTCATGTGCCACACCTGTCAGGTGGATGGATTATCTCAACAATGGAGAAGTACTCACTAACAGGGATTTTAACAAATTTGTGAATACAGTTTGAGAGAGATAAACCTTTTGTGTGCATAGAAAAACTTTTAGATCTTTCACTGCAACTCATGAAAAATGGGAGCGAAGGAAAAAGTTTATATTTTTGTTCAGTGTAATACTCTGTGTATGCTGTGACTGTGTATGCATGTTGAAGTTTATTCTTAGCTCTGTATGTTTGTGTTTCAGTCTGTACATGCGTATGTGTTAGTTTGTATCTTTGTCTTTCTGCGTGCATGTCTGTGATTATTTGTACGCCCGCGATGCCTGGCTGACTTGCCTGCTTGCAGTGTGCGTGTGTGTATGTGTGTGTGTGTGTGTGTCCTCCCGGGAGAGCTGGGCTTCCTCTGCTCTGTTATTTCAGCGGAACTGGCGGAGGCCGGGAGGAAATTACACTCCCCTCCTCCGGCTCGTAAAGACCTCCTCCAATCAAGGGCTCCTCTTGCAAAGTGGAATTAAACACACACAGGCACAATCATAGACACACACACTTTTGCCTATAACTTATACAGTCTATGTCATTACATTTTCATAATGCCACTTCCAATAGGGTTAATGGGGAAAAGATAATTAAAATTAAAGTGCACCATATTGAGTGAAATAATAGAAGCTGAGCTGTTATATGATGTGGAGTTGTCTTCGTAGATCAGATACCTACTCTACACTGCTTCTGTTTTATGTGTTGTATGTTTGTGCGCTTGCTGGCTTGCATGCGTGTTGCTGAGGCTATGTTGCTATGGTAACACCGGAATCGGTCATTGGCCCAGAACTGTGCAGAACTGTGGTCGTGTCGAGTGCATTTGTGCACTTTTGTGTGCGTCTCTCTCTGTGTATCGGACAAATTAGAGATTAAGTGAGGCTCTAATGATCTGTTCATTCACCGCTTACAGAAATCAATACGAATTGGAACGTGTGTCACCCATATAGAAATACTGTCATATACACACACATGTAATAACAGTTTTATGCCTCTTGTTGTCTTTCTATCTATGAACAATTCGGTTATAATAAACTGTTTAATTTAGCATATTAGCATTTAGCTTCCACTTCAGAATGATACCAGACACTGCAAGAGAGCTGAACATGTATGTGGTGCGTATAAGCTTGTGTTTTGCATATTTGCACTCTGTATGATGATGATGTTTGTGTGTTTGGGTGTGGACCCTGTTAGCAGGCCGCTAAAATATGATGGAGTATCTGTCTATCAGGCAAATGTGGTTTATCACGACAAAGCCAGCTGCGATATTTCAAAAACCTTCCTCCCAACATCTGTGTGTGTGTATGTCTGTGCGTGCGCACAAAAGCGTGTTTGCGTTTCTTCTTTGCCATGTGATTTCCTCTGATAGTTGCAGGCTCGCTCTGCCACACCAGGCCTTTGCAGACAGTACTGTCCTTTCATAGTTTTACTTTCATACATCCATCAGTGCACTCAAACAAGCACACACGTACTGCATAAATGCACAGGACTGCTAGGAAGTAAAATCATCAATATTGTACAGTTATATGTACAATTTTTGATTAATATTAAAGTCTGTCATTGATGTAGGTGTAAGGAAGTAGATAAGTCCTGAATTTGTTGGTCATCATAATCTGTAGACATGTATACTGTATATTTCAACCATGTTAACATAAAGAATATTTTGTTTGTTTAGTTTTTGTTCAATACTAATGTGTTAAAATCAATATATATCCATGTGAGAAACAAAGTGTTAAATCGTTAAATTAGATTTTGACAGCATAAAAGGGTCATCGGAATTTATCTCGGTTTTTCCCTCGACAACGTAACTGAGCCTCATTATTCAAATTAACTGTACTTTTATTTAATAAATGAAGTGAAACTGTGTGTGAAAGGACCGGTGTGTAAATTTAATGGCATTTAGCAGTGACCTTTCAGACTGCAGACACCTCATGTCACCCTCCCATTTTAAGTGTATAGACGAAACTACAGCAGCTGCAAAACTTGCGCCAAACATGAAAGGCTGTGTCTAGAGCCAGTGTTTGGATGGTCCCTCTGGGCTACTGTAGAAACTAGGACTTGACCAGTGCTGGATTCTTGGGGCAGATACCAATATTAATCAGTAAAAAAAATTGGATACCAATATATATGCCAATATTCTTTATACAGAATATAATCTACAAGATATATAATGTATACATTGTCCAAAATGATATCAGGGCACTGGAACAATAAACTTTCACTGGTATTTTTAACTAGAATAAAAAAACACAACTAGAATAAAAAATTCATACATTAAACCTGAATTAAACAAAAAAACAAAAACGCTTAACTTTACACAGAATGTTGCCTATAAAGCTAACAAATGAAAACAATCTGCATTATGTTCTGTTAAAAAAAGTTTTTATGTAGGTGTATATCGGACAACATATATGCTGATACAGATATATATATAATTTGTTATCGGGCCGATAATGTTGGTCGACTGATATATTGGTCGAGCTCTAATAGAAACATGGCAATGCAACATGGTGGACTCCACTGAAGAGACTCCGTGACCTCTGTAGATTTAAATGGCTCATTCTAAGATAACAAAAATACAACGCCTCTTATTTTCAGGTGACTATCCACTAATGAAATCATACTAATATTTAATCTCGGCCATACTCTACCACAAATGCCCGTAAATCTTATACACTGGACCTTTAAATTTTGCGTGACTTGTCTAAACCTCAGCAAAATGGATGCTGACACCTTGAAGAGGTGTAGTGTTAATAGTGTGGCAGTGAACTGTATTTAGTTAGTTGTTCCGGTTAATTTAATGGAACTATTGTGTGTTGAACTTTACATGAGTGTCTATAAATTGACGGGATCAAACTTTACTCTGTCGTGGATGAACACAAGAGAATGCATCAGTTGAATTTGCCAACCACAACTTCATGCTCGCCTCCGCTTCCCGTGTGTTTGTCTGGGGAGAGAAAGGCTCGTTACCTGTCCGTAAAGCTCCCCTACAGCAGCCTCCGTGGGCCAATCCAAACACACAGACACAGAATGAGGGAGGTGGAGGGAGAGAAAGAGACTAGAGGGAAAGAGGAGAGCGAGAGGCGCGCTGACACGCTTGACTGCACCGCCACTGACCTCCCAGCGCCGCCCCAGCATCCCCCCTCCTCCTCCTCCCCTCCACCTCGCCGCCTCTCGCCCTCTGTGCACCTCTCCCCCTCCCCCTACAGCTCCCCCCCTTCCCCTCCCCTTGCCCTGTGCCGCTCCACTGGGCTGCAACTGCCCGCTCGGCTCAGCGCGTGGGGGCCGAGGGTGCAGGAGAGTGTGTGTGTGTAAGAGTGTGTGTGTGTGCTGGGGGGAGGCAGGGGACTTGGTCGCATGCCTGTCCGCCCTACAGTGCTTTCTCACTTTTTTTTCTTTTTCTCTCACACGGCCTTGAACAACCAAGTGTTGCCTAAAGTCTGCAGATAAACCACACACACACACACACACACACACACACACACACACACAAACACACACACACACACACACACACTGTTATCCAGAATCAGATTTATTTTGCCAAGTATGAAGCACATTTGCACTTATAAGGAGTTTTACTTGATCAGGTTTGGTGCCTGACAAATTTATAGCTTTGTTTCTGAAGTCATGAAAGTTACCTGAGTCCTTCCTTCCTCTGGCAAACATTTATCTTCAAACTTCAAAGAAACTGACTGAAAATATAAAGCAGAGATCTGTACTGTGTTTTTAAATAATATATCTTCAATATATCCATCTGTATGGTAGACTATGGGGAAACATTTACCACAGCTGGAGATGCTCTCCATACACAGCTTTTGAAAAATGAAAAATGACATTGGTTGAGTCACACCTGTTGACAAAAATATATACAGTTTATGTTCTTGTTACTTGGATGGTTGGTCATTTTTTCAGTGCAAACCAAGAACAAGACAGAATTCCTTCACAAAAAGTAGAAAGTTGTCTTTGCTTTAGTTTGAACCTGCAAAGTGTGGCAGCTTTAACTGAATAAGTTGTCACAGGAAATCTGTACTATTTTTACACAAAGCTTCTAATGTTGCCATGGTAATCGACATCCAAATCAGTAGTTGAATTACGGTTGCCTAGCAATAACACCAGTATTGGCAATAACAGTGATATTTAAAAAATGAAATACTGATATATTAATAATACACATATGATAACATCCTGTAAACAATCCAGCACCTCTTAAATATACTGTATGCTCCTAAATAATCTAGTTTCTTTCTGTGCTCATTTTGTCTCCCTCCCCAAATTCCCCACTCACATCTTTTTACTAAAAGTGCAATTATATATATATATATTTCTCCATCTCCCTATACTTGTATTTTGGGTGTAACTTATTTTCCCCAAAAGAGATAAAAAGCACAATAAACAAAGCTAAGGAAGACTGATCAACAGTAAGAAATGTAGCTTCTCTCTGCCGTTTAATTACTCAAAACCCACACGCATAAAAACAAAGTGCTTGCATGTATTATGAGTGCACAGAAAAGCGTCCTCAAGAGGGAGCATTTCTTCTCTGCGTGCACAAATGCGCCAACTCGACCCTCTGTATGCACTATGGCTGCTGTCTCCTCTTTTGTCCTTGTCTCTCATAATGATAATAATAGCTAAGTATATTGTAAATGTATAGTATAGTATAAAATACATAGTACAGGGGTGGCAAAACTTTTTCCCTTTAAAGGCCTCGACAGAATCTTAATGGTTGGTGATGGGCTAAAAGCAACAGTGATTTATTGTTACATATTTTTGGCTAGAAACATCTGGCAGGCCAAATCAAACCTTAAGGCGGGCCAACTGTGGCCCGCCTTAAGGCTGCACCTATTTGGGCAGCCCTGATATGGTACATAAGTTTGAGAAAAGTATAATAGTTTCCCAGCAGTTCCCAGGAGGCCAAATATTTGTGACATTTCCCTATTTCATATAAATACACATATAAATGTGGCTTTTCACAATTATGGGAAAAATAGGTTTGAAAAGGACTACATTGTTGCAGTGTGTCTGAATTTGTGTGTTTGTGTGCTTTTGGTGAGTGCATGTTTTTGTTTGTGGTGGAGGAATGCGTGTATTCCTCTACCTCTGTAAATAAAAGCAGTGTATGTATATATATATATATATATGTGCAGAGGAGTTCAACATGTTTCTAATTACATATGTGCCGTTAATTCACAGCTGCTCTTAGTCTTCACTGCAGATATTGTAGCAAGTTTGTTTACGTGCACGCCAACAATTTGATTATAACCAGATTAGGCAAATATAAGGCATGTCAGTTTATGTGTGGCCTGTACAGTAGAGAGTGCCTTTTGTCTGGTCTTTCTTTTACCGGTTTGATTCTGAACATGTACCAGAGAGGTCACGGAGTACAGTGGATGCAAATGTGTGTTTTTATATACAAACAGGCTTCATGGCTAGTGGTGGAGAAAAAGAAAACACCAAAATTATTTTGGGATGACAGCGAAGCAGCTCTCATGTCACAACGAACACAGAGTAATAGAGATTGTATTAAGGTGCTCTGTGAATTCATCAAAGCAAAAACAATAAACAGCAACTCGACCTCTGCATTTTCTTCTTGTTTTGTGACACTAATAAGAGATTTTCTACTTGCGGCTACAAATCCTTACAGACGTTATTGTGACTATCAAGGATATCATATAAACTCCATTGTTAGCACAGTACACTGAAAAGACATAATAAGCTGTACGTTGTATAAGATTAGACAAAAACTAGAAATAATATGTTCTTTATTAGACAGTAAACAAACACAACTATACCCTAATTAGACACCGTATACCTAATGGTACACCAATAAGATGTAACAAGCCGAACCGAATATCAAATTTGAGAAAAAGTAGTATATAATATAAATAACATGTTGTTTATTAAACCCTTATTAGACTTTATTAGATGGTGACTGAAAGCTATTTGGGGACACATTCAACAGAACTGTAGTGTAAACTAAAGTAAAATCATATATCTGCTACTTGAGACGCACCCTCCTTTGCTGATGCCATACAATTGGCCGATAAACCAAGAACAATGTCTACATCTTTGATCGAATCAGATTATCTGCCTACCATTTTACATGACTGCAGTAATTTACTATAATTTTAGCCTTTACTTGGTAGACCTGATTCACATATTGTTTTTAAATGGGGAAAGAGCAGAAATGTGATTCACATTAGTTTGCAGTACAGTTCTGTTGCAATGTGTCCTAATTCTTTCCTGAATAAAGGTTCTAAAACTGTCTAAAGAACATATTATTATAGTTTTTGACTAATTTTACACAAAATACAGCTTGTCACATCTTAGTGTACAATAAATAAAACTTTATTATTGTTTTACCAAGGAAATTTGGTTACCACAGTGCTTGTAAGCACTGTAATCAAACTATTGCTTTAATCTGATTATTCAGAGTAATCAGGTTGTACCGGTCATGTTTGTACACTGAGTGATCTCACTTTGATGAAAGCTGACAAATTTGTAGCTGATCACCTTTCATAGGTGCACCTGTGGAAATGTCAGGAGGAGGATGGGTGAGTCAGAGATCAGGAGGGTGAGACTAAACAAAGTAAGAGTTTGTCATTTGTATTTTGTGTTCTCAGACTCACACAAACACACGGCACACAAATTGTTTGTTACAGCCTTGCTTCAGAGCTCTTATGTGAGCACGGTAATGACCGCTTCACCCCCCCACCCTACCCTCCTCACGCTCGTTTTTTCCCTCTCTCCTTCTCTGTCGTCTCCTCATTCCCCCTCCCCCTTTCCCCTAGTGCTCGCGCCAAGTCGGCCCGCCATCCCGCCTCCACACACTCACACACACACACACACACACACACACACACGCTGCGAGGTAACGGCAGACAGGCGCGTGACTCATTAGGCATTCGTCCCCCAGGGAGATCGCTGGGGGGGCGCGTGCGAGGGAGAGAGAGCGCCGCAGCTGCAGGAATGTCACGGGCGGCTACCGCTGTGTGTGCATGTGTGTGTGTGTGTTAGTGCATGCCTGTTTGTGTGTGTGTGTGTGTGGGTGTGTGCTCGCTAATGCTGGTTGGAGCCAGCGGCAGGGCACTGCACCTTTCAGGAAATAACGCAAGGAGAAAGAAAGAAAAAACACACTTATTAGTCCTCTTTTCCACCAAGAGCTCATTTGAAAGTCTGAAATAAATTTAGAGAGAAAACATTAGATTGTCTTATAATTTCTGCTCAGAGTTAAACGCCTTTGCTGGAAAACGTGTAGCTGTGATATTAGTATATTGTTTTTTACTGTAGGAGTGTTTTGCTGCTTTAAAACCAACCCTTGATATGGATTTATGAATCCAGGATGCCAACCAATTGAGTTACAGGAATGTATACAGCTATACGGTATACATAATCACCAGTTTAATGTTTTTCCTTGAAATATTAAAGCTTTATTACCCATAAATACCTATAAATTGAGAATGTATGCTGATGATGTTTTCTGGCCCTTAAAAGACCATATCAAAGTACTTTTGACTTCTTGCCATTTCTAAAGACTGTCTTCAATAAATTTAGTGTGAGCCCATGTTACAGTGCATCCTGTACTAAATCTCAGCCTACCACTCTAAGCACACTAAAATGATGTGGATGTTCACGGAAGCTAAAATCACAATATTTATCACTTACAAATAGAGCTGGGTAATATGGACAAAATCAAACTTCACAATATTTTTCACCAAATACTTTAATATCGATACTGTAACAACATTGCTATTGGCTATTGATGCCTTCACAAAATACACAAAATCACAATAAGATTTTTTGATAAGTAATCATCAGTAATGATTTAATGACTAAGTGGGTAAAGGCAAATAATGGAACAGCTAGACCAGTCTGGTAAGTTCAGGAAATTACATCACTTCACTCTAATGCAGCGGTTAAAACCAAGAAAAGACAACCATTATGCCATATCACAATATAACGATATCCAAAAATCTAAGACGATATCTAGTCTTGTATCATCATATCAATAAAATACCAATACATTTCCCTGCTCTAACTGCAAAACATTTAATTTTGTTTATTTATGCCAAAAGTCCTTCACTTTCCAAATCATTTCAGTTCAACTTTGTTGTCATGATACTTTTTTCCAATGAAACATACTGATGTTTTGTTGTTCCAAAACCATGTAACTTGCTAAAAATAGAGAAAAAATAAAGCAAAAGGTAGTAATTTCAAGTATATGGGCATATTCAATAAGAGAAAAGTAAATGTAAAAAATTGTTTCAAGGGGTAGGATAATAAAACATGTGCAAATGATGTGTTAGCCCAGATGTGGTTGGCTCTGATTGTGTAATACATGAAAAGGCTACAATAAAGTCTGTGAGATTTAATCTCTACGGCAATATGAATGTTTAGTATAAAAATACAAATCTATAAACTTCACAAAGCTTTTTTTCAAGTCAAAACTCTCTGATTCCAGCTTCTTAAATGTTAATATTTTCTGGTTTCTTTACTCCTCTATGACAGTAAACTGAATAGCTTTGAGTTGTGTACAAAACAAGACGTTTTAGGATGTCATCCTTGGTTTTGGGAAACGGTGATCAACATTTTTTTAATTACCATTTTCTGACATTTTATAGACCAAACAACTAATCAATTAATTGAGAAAATAATTAATTATATGGAGTTTAGAAACAGAAGTAAGAGGACATCAATCACCACAATCTGTATGAATTGCCTGAAAGAGATTGTAGAAGCCTCAGATCACAACCTCAATCTATAATCGTCAGATTGTCCACCCCTAATGTACTAGGTTGTTAAAGACATGCTTGAGTTACTGGCAAGAAGTCAGTATGGC
Organism: Lutjanus campechanus; assembly: GCA_027495735.1. Lineage (NCBI taxonomy): Eukaryota > Metazoa > Chordata > Actinopteri > Lutjaniformes > Lutjanidae > Lutjanus > Lutjanus campechanus. The sequence goes on along the minus strand of JAJHUR010090322.1, from coordinate 26,888 downwards.
TGCTCAATGTAGAGTATTTACATCTCATGTCATCTGAATATGTTATGTAACTATAATGAACACTTGTACTTCTGTTTGCCCTTTGTGTTTGAAGTCACTGTATCAAACTTGCAGTAATTTGTTTGAATCAATTCTAAGTTCAAGTTCAGCTTCTGGTGTTATTCTCAGAGCTACTGTATCTATTGGAGAATCCATATATTATATGAATATGAATGAGATAATTTATGTTTTGTGTGAAGTGTTTCTGAATGTTTGTCATGTTCTGATATGGCCATTTTGATTGTGTAATAAGTTGGTCAGTGTGTCCCTGTACATGTGCATCTGTATGTATTTGTGTCTTTTTTTTAGCGTGTAAATGTGAAGCCCAGATATATTTCTTGGCTGCCTGACTGTCAGACAGAAAGCGTGGGAGGTGATATTCATAGAGGTGCTTTTAGTGGGACTTTTATGAGAGACTTTTTTCCATGGCTGAAAGGAGGTTGACCACACACAGTAAGGTTGCCTCAGCTCTGTGCACACGCGTGTGTGTTTGTGCACGCGCGCGTACGAGCCTGCCTGAGCGCTCAGGCGCCCTTCCTTTGAGCGCTCCTACGTGGGCTGCCAGGGGTGTGTTTTGCTTCGTGTTTTGTTTCGGAGAGCCCTCCCCCGTGCTGCGGAAGTGTTGCCGGAAGCAGTGGGAGCTCACCCCCAGTTCTGCGTCAGTGCCACTAAAGAAAGGATCGGGGCTTTCCGGGAGGAGAGAAGAGGGAGGAAGGTGGTGGTGGTGGTGGGGGGGTGACGGGGGCTGTCAGCCTGGGTATGTCACGGCCATGTGGGTGGTTGTCTACACGCTCGTACTCTCTCTCTCTCTCTCTCTCTCTCTCTCTCTCTCTCTCTCTCTCTCTCTCACACACACACACACACAGCCACAGTCACGACTGGTGTTAGACAAACTATTCCTGTATACACCATACTGCTGGCATGCTCCAAGTAAAATCCCCTGCTTTGGAGGGGAATTCTAAGGAACAGGAACAGGTGTGTGTGTGTGCGTGTGCGTGTGCGTGTGCGTGTGCGTGTGCGTGCATGCGCACGTGCGGGTGGGTGTACTATGTATGTGTGTGTGTTTGTGTATGTATGTTTGAGAATGTGCATGTGTGTGTATGTGTGTGGGTGGTGAGATGTAGTGCGCATGTGCAATTGTGTGCTTTCTCTAACGATATGAAGACATATAGACATATAGCCATAAAGAGACTTGGAGCAAACTTTGCACAAATGTTCACCTGGATTTAAAGATGAACTGATTAGATTTTAGTGGTCAGATGTCAAAGATCAAGGTTGTTGTGACCTCACATCTGTCCCGTTCTTGTAAATGTGACATCTTAAGAACACCTGGAATTTCTCCAACTTTGGAACAAACGTCCACTTGGACTTAAGGATGAACTAATTCGATTTTAGAGATCAGTGGTCACAGTCATAGAATTCACATGCTAATTGTTAAAATTCCTCACAAATGTCTAATAGGATAAAATGCTGAAGTGATGACATTTTGTACCCAAAAGGTCAAAGTTCACCTTCACTGTGACATCATAATGTTCAGCTCTCTAGCAGGCCTCTGTACTCCTCTGTAAAAATAATCTTTAAGTTAATTCTAGTAGTAATTCTAGTTTTTCTTTTATTTTTTCATTTTTAGTTTTATAGGCAACATTTTATGTGCATACAATCCTAATATATGGTGTATATATATTTATTTTGTATATTTGTATATTTTCTTTATTTACAGTTATTTATAGTTATTAAAAATACCAGTGAGTTTTTACTGTTCTGGTGTCCTGATGTAATTTTTTTTCTACAATGAGGTTTATTGTTAAATAGTAAAGTATCCTGCCTCCATTCCATTACATATCTTTGTCAAAAGTCTTTGACAAGGCTCAACAATAAGGATTGCCAATTGCCAAGGGCAAGTGAAATGCCATGTCGGGCTATTAAATCTAAAAACTCTGGTAGAAAAGAATTAAACTATCAAACTACTTTTATAATCAATTTTGCTTAAATATTTTTAAGCAAAAATGGCAGAAAATGCGGCTTTTTTCAAATCTAATAGATTTCCAGCTTTTTTGTTTGTTTGTTTGTTATATTTAAATGAATATCTTTGACATTTAAAAACATCACCTTAGATTTGAGAAACATGGATGGACATTTTTCACTATTTTCTGACTTAGATGTTGCAACCCTAGATTAAACATGACAATTAACTTTAGTCTTTGTAATTTTTTAACTGCTAATGAATAAAAAAAAATTATTGGGGCAGGTTAAAATTGAATTTGGACAAGTAGATTCCTGATCCTCTTGTTTGACCAGGCAAGGGGGAAAAAAAAATAACATTGAACTCTGATAAGCACATTTGAAAATCATTGCAAAATCAGCAAAATATATTGATATCAGAATTCTTTTACTTTCTAATATTGTTATCGGAATCGGACACAAAAATCCAGTATTGGTTGGGCTTTAGTGTGTGTCTGACAGATGTAGCCTAGCTGTGGAAAATTGTTATTTTGACCTGATATTTTCACCCTGTCAGAGCTCCAGTACTGACTTCCTACGGTGGAGTCCTTGTGCGGAAGTAGCAGAAGTATCAGAAAGTGATCGACTGTCCTCAAAACGCTGGAGCAGAACTTTTAGAAATGCTCTGACAGAAAAAAAAAGGAGGAAAAACCTCTTTTCTGGCAAGAAATGATAAAAAAGAGGAAGAGAAATGTGCAGAACTCTGTGGCCTGCTCATCCTGGGGGATGTTTTCATCTTTCTCTGTCTCTTTCTCCCCCCCAAAACTCTTTTTAATGTCTGCCATTTGAGAGACTCCAGAGGGGCTGCACCTGTTTGCCTCTTGGCTAGGAGCCCCCAAATCCCTCCTCCTGCCCCCGCCTGCCACTCATGCTGCCGCGCCTCCTGGGATGGAAGGAGCGAGGGAAGAAGGAGGGAGTGGGGAGGAGTGGTGGAGAGCGGGGTTGCGTGTGGTGGAAGGGATAGCTGGAGGGCTCGAAGGCGTCCGGGAGTAAGAGCAGAGATGTAGGCACAGAGAGGGGAATATAGTTTCAAATCCAAGTCCACTCCACCCCGGACAGACCTTACTTCTGTTGAGTTTCTCCCTCTCATGTTTTGACTCCCCACATTCTCTTTCATTTCTGTATTTTCTCTCACCTTTTCTCTTCTCACTCCTGTACAAACCCACATCCGCTCTCCCTCTCGTCCCTGTTAACTTTGCTCCTCAGCCTACCCTTCCCCTGCTCTTCTCCAGTTTCCTCCCTGGGCTCAGTCCTTTCTACTCTCTCCATCTCTACTCCTCCTCTACTCGTCTCTCTCCTACATATCCCCCTCCTCCCTCCTCCTCTGTGTGATAGGACCCTGTTAATCTGCAGTGACCTCTTCAGGTCACATTAAAGGTCGCCCAGCTTCACTTCCTAACGCCCCCGGGGCCACTATCTCCTCTTTATCCCTTCTTTTCTCCACTTACTCTTGGCAGTGTCAGAGCAAAATAAACACTCAATTCACCAACCAACTTTTCTTCACATCACTTTGGTTTTAGAGGAGAAAAGAAGAGTTAACATGACTTCTGTGTTGGGTGCTGGGGAATGAAACTTTGTGTTTCAAAAGGAAGTTATTCCATTACTGCAGACAGTTGACCTAACGTATATTATCAGAGGGTTTTTTCACTATTACTTCATAATTTATTCATAAAGAGTACACATGATTGACTTCATGATGTCTGGCTGGAGAGCTCAGTGCCAGTCTTTCAGATTATGTTGTTTGGGTTTCGGTGTAGCTCAGGGATGTCAGCTGTACAGACGTTTCTGTTGTTGCCACTGAATCAGTTTTTGGAAGAGACTTGTACAGAGTTGATTATTTTAGGTTTTGATGAGGATATTCTAAAATAATATGTTGTACCCAATTATTTATTGCATTTGGTTCAAAACATTTTTGTTTGATGCACTCACACAGTCGTGTCAGATGTTTTCAAGTACTCTATTGAGACTAGGGCTGGAGATAACGGAACACAAAACAGCTGGTCAATACTGCAAAATAAAACTAAGATCTCTTTGCATTGATTGAGTCTTGATTCATCACATATGTACATTTGCAGAGAGAACTTGGCCTACTGCAACTTAAAAGAAAGACACATGCAAATGACATGCTGCAGATGGATTAAACAAAAGCAAACTGAGCAACACATTCAACAATTTGACAACCTTTATACGAATCCTGTTGCTAAAGTGCCTCCTTTTTCTTTGTGTCTTGTTGTGTAGAACCGCGGGCGCTTGGCTGAGAAACGCACCATCCCCCTGCCTCCCAACCGGGTGCCCAAGAAGGAGCTGGCCTCCATCTTCAGCAGTGACGACAGTGAAGGCAGCGAGCGGGCCAGTGGGGATCATGCCCACATTAAACAGGAGGACGAGTTGCATTACAGTATCATGAGAAAGAGGTGAGGCACCTGTGACTTCTGTGGCCAATTTAGTACAGGCATGTTTGACTTCTGGGATCCTTGTCATTCTTATACAAGATGCAAGTTAATATCCCAGACTTTAAGCTTCCTTTTTTCTTCTTTACTTTTTTTTATTGCTTACTTTTTTTTAAACTTCTTACATTTTCTTTCCTTTTATTTTATTTAGTATACACTGACGCACATTGTCGTTATTGCGTGGGCTTTTATTGCGCGTTGTTTGAGGAAATCACAGTGAGAATGTCATGCTAACCTCTGAGGTGTTATTTTTGTTAAAAAATAATTAACAGTAATAAGTCCCCTATTTTGTTTGTTTCTCTTCAGGAGAGCTGAAAAAAATGGCACCTCAGACGTATGTGTAGTACTTCCATCAGAAGTGATTTCGGGATAATTTTGAGGTGTTAAAGGCACATTTTGACACAAACAGACAAAGAGCCGTGTTTCAAAAATACACTCATGGCTTTTGCTTCGGGATGTCTAATGGAAAGACGTGTGCTGAGCTTTGAAAGTGTTAATTGGTTTGTTGGTTTGCGTTTTGTTGCTCCTGCCAAGTCTCAGTGTATCTGTCTTGACTTGATATTGAAAGACTGAGTCACCTGAGTCACCGCTGTCTGCTTCATCCCATCCTTTGCTATGCTTGGCAGCAGTTTCCATACAAAACATTCAGAAGTCGCTACATCTTTGTGTTGTGTTCTTGCACTTTTTCAGTTTAAGTGTGAAGAATGTTTGTTTGAAATGGTTGTAAGTGAAAAACACAAACAGACTTTGAGAGACTGACTCATATTAATAAAAAGAAATAGCATATGCTGCCCCAAAGACACTTAAAAAACAGTCCAGCATGTGTCTACTCAGCCTCTGGATCCTCATCCTGTTTTAAAGGGATAGTTTGGACTATTTGAAGTGGGGTTGTATGAGCTACTTATCAATAGTCAGTGTATCACCTGCAGTAGATGGCGATCGACACCCCCCCACTTTGGAGAAGCAGAGAGTACCAGCATGGAAGCCAAGCAATGAACTACTGTGGATGGGGTCAGCAACAAAAGGTATTTTAAGCACTTAAAAAAAGGTCCATCCAGAAAAATCTATATCAGTTGAAGTGCACACACATTTAGAATATTTTCGCTGCTTTGCCTTTTTTGACAGGAAACCGCAGTTATATAAGCCAAATATTGCTCTGTCCAAATCAACCACACTCCATAGGAGAAATCAGTAATTTTGCTTAGTAGAACAAGGGAGTTGCTGGTCTCCCTCGACCTCGATCTTTTAGTTTGTTTGTGCTATTGTGTGACTTTATTGAAACCAAACTCTCCTTTTAAAACAAAGTCCCACAATAACACAAACAAAATATGAGATCAAGGGAGCAGGAGACCAGCAACTCCCTTGTTTTGTGAAGTAAAAATACAGATTTCACTTATGGAGTCTGGTTGGTTTGGAGAGACTGATGTTTGACTTGAAAAACTGCAATTCCCTGTTGGAAAAGGCTGTTTCACGGCAAGGTAAAGTGGTGAAAATATTCTAAATAGAGTACATTTAAGCTTTTTTGGGTGGACATTTTTTAAGTGGCTAAAATGCATTTTGTTGCTGACCCTGTCCACAGCAGAACATTGCTTAGCTTTCATGCTGGTACTCCTCTCTGCTTTTCCTTGCTGGGGGTGCGTGGACTGGCATCTGCTGTAATAGATAAGTACTTCATACAACCTCACATCAAATGATTCAAACTATCCCTTTAATCAAGTCAGGAGAAAAACAAAATACTTAGTAGGAATGTTTTTTCTTAGTGTGTACCATTGTTATTTTGGAGAACTTTTAGGCGTGAAACTGTAATAATGATAATGCTACAAGGTGTAGCCTGTGTGTTATGGATGCAACTTAAATGTTTTCACAATAGTGAGAGGTTTATTCGTGAAATTAAACATGTCGCATTTTAGTGTGAATCAGTAATTGCTTTTCGACTAATTGTCAAAACTGAAATTTTCCACAGTAATGGATGGAGAAGAGTGTTCAGGAGTTGTGTGCGCATTAGATTGGGTTTGTCATAAAAATGTGGACTGCATTTACTAAAAGCCTGTTTGGATTCAAGTGAATTAATCATGTTCACATCTTCATACATGCAAACACACACATGCGGGGTTACAGTGGGGTCATCTCATTAAGACGAATCAAATCTGAGGACAGCACTGCCTCTCTCCGATGGCGTACACTCTGTTCCGTTAGAAACATTAACTAAAAAAGAATAGTGTTGCATTTTTAAATTTTTTATTTATTTATTTTTATCAGTACTTTGATCCATGTGGAATGACAGGAATGGAGACATTTCCAATCTGGAATAAACATCACATGGATTCGTGGTTACTTGGTATGAACATAAACAGATTTGTATGATTCAGAAATCAGACCAGCTATGGACAGATATAATGCAGAAGCTGTTCATTGATTAACCTCAGAAAGTCCCCAGCTGCATTATAAGCAGCTTGTGCAACCTCATTACAGGAGGGGATGTTTTTCATGTCTGGAGACTTGCGTGTGACACGGCGGACAGCACAGCAACTGTGAAGCTTTAAATGGATCCACTAACCTCATTTAAGAGGGCTTCCCCTCCCCCTGACACTTGTGCCGCTGGCGTGTTAAGATGATAATGAATTTAAAGAACACTTATGACTAATATGTCAGGCTTTTACCCTTTGAAAGGCGACGGACTCGCTGGAGCCGCAGCTCCTGTCTGTCCTGGGCATCCGTCTCAGCCCTGCTTTATCCCCTAGCGCGGGTCTGGACGAACGGGATAATGGGATGTCCAATCACGGAAATGTGATTTCCATTGACCGCAGCTTCGTAAGTGAGTCGTAGAAGGGTCTTAACAAATTGGATTTGGCCAATGGATGTGAAAAATACAGGGCCTCTGTATACATGTGTGATGTATCTGTGCTGTCTCATCCACACATCATCAAGGCTGGCAGCAGCACCCTGTCACACCCACTTGGTTGCTGCAACCTGCCCACTGTAACTACACTTGAATCTACAGCCACACATCCATCCAGCATGTGTCAGTTATTTATCCTTTTTTTTTAAAAATCCTAACACAACGTGTCATGCAGAGTCTTAAGTTTTTTCGCTCTACTCCAGTTTGTCAGTGCATAGTTATCTCCCCCAAGCATAAGTGTAATGGAATGGGTATCTGTACTGTCTGATGCTAAACTCGCAAACTACTCGACCCATCATCTTAATATTTTTCGTGCGCATTTATGATTGTATGCTCAAGGACTTCTCACGGTGCTGACTCCTCACTTTTATTAATTGGCTGCTAGGGGCCACAAGTCATCAAAAACTGCTAGGCTAAAGACAAGGTTTGCTTAATCTGTTGCAGACCACATTTTGGCCTTTTTTGTACCTCAAAAACTGACATCCATAGAAAAATTCTGTTTAATCTTAAGCCAGGGCATCTGCAGATTAATTCAATACACAATATATGATGCATGATACATGATCCAATGCATGATACAAGATAAATAAATCCATGTTTGTTATCTTCTATCTTGAAGGACTGTACCACACTGGCTGCTGTATGTTGCCACTATGCGTCTACGTGGTTGCATTATTGGAGAAGACAAGATCCATTTGTAAACAAAGTGAATGTGTATTGAGAGATTTAGAAGTCAAGACAAAAATGACTGTAATTCACTTAATTCTGAACCCATTTTCATTATTTTTTTTGTTTTTTGTTGTAAGCATGAAAAACTAAACATCACAGTGGTTATTTATTTGAATTAGATTCAGTTACTGGGGCAGTCTAATCAGCTCAGTGCCAAAAAATTAATCTTCTGAACTGTCACAACTTCCACTGGGACTCTGAAGTCTTAATAGGGAGCATCAGGTGTAAATTATTTAGAATTTCAGCTTTTGTCAACCAGTGTTGCTTTCATAGCTTATCATTCTCATCTGGACATCTTCCTGAGTTCATTTTAAATTCCTACACCTTCTTTTAACCAGATTAATGTCGATAGTTGCCAGCTTACAGGCAATTAGTTTACTTGGTGCTCCATATATCTGCGCTTGTCCTGCTGAATAAGCACAGAGCATCTGGAGACTGAAGTGCAGCCAAGCCACAGAGCCGACCAAATAACCATTATCACAATAAGGTGTGTACGGAAGCTCCTTGGGGTATCAGAACCAAAGTTTAGTGTGGCTCCTGTGAACCACACAGGAACTGAAAGGTGGGAACAACATCTCGTTTTGTTATCACCTTGGTATCAGTACTGCAGATTGTTTGCATCTGACTTGGATTTGTTAACACTGATTTATGAATTTCATCTTGAGGACTAAATATTTGATGGCGGTAATGGGTGGATTTTAGTGTCTTACTCAAGGGCAAAACAAAGCCAACCTTAGTGTTTGTTGCAGTTGGCCGTAGATAACAAGGCTTTGATTGAAAAGTGCTGACTGAGAGTCTGGGTAATTACCCGGCAACCACCGTGGATTTTATAAGTTACACCCGCTGACGTCTGCCTTTCAGCCTGCACCTTGTAGAAGAAGAAAAAAATCCACCATACCCATTATTAACATTCACCAAAACAAACAAAAGCAGTTTCTCAGTTTTTCAATCTTGATCACTTAGCAAATACCTCCATCTACAAAAGGGTAGAAAATTATATTTGCTGTATCATTGCAGACTTGGCAGATTAAGGAGGAAGAGGGAGGCTATCATAAGATCTACAGACTTTTACCACAGGCTGACAAAATCACACAACACACCAAGCTGTTTGGTTTTTGTTCAGTTTAGTGTGACTGTCAAAGACTGTCACTAGGTCTCCTCGTATAAGAGCCATCTTATCCCATGCTCCTCCAATCAGCAGGGAGTAAAGCTGATGGAAAAAAGCAACACACTGTATTCAGCATAGCCTACTAAAATCCAATCTAATTGGTTTTAGTAAGCTATGAATCTAAGGAATGAGGAATGGATTTTAGCCCCCTTAAGTAAGGCCCACCTAAGAAAATCTATACTTGTTTAAGTGTACGCTGTATTTAGAATATTTTCACTGATTTATCCTGCTGTCAGACAGCCTTTTCCAACAATAAACTGCCATTATATAAACCAAATATTGTTCTCTCCGGACCAAGCAAACTCCATTGGAGAAAATTGGTATTTTTACCTTGCAGAACATGGGAGTTGCTGATCTACCACTGCCTTGATCTGTTCATTTGTTTTTGTTACTTCGATGTTTTAAAGGGTTAGTTCAGATTCACAGTTCCACAAACAAAGTAACTGATCATGGCAGCTGTAGACCAGCAACTCTCATGTTCTGCAATGTAAAATTATTGTTTTTGTCAATGGGGTCTGGTAACTTTGGAGAGAGTGATGTAATGCTTTCACTTTGCCTTTGGAAAAGGCTGTCTGATGGCAAGGTTAGGTGGTGAAAATATTCTATTCTGTTTTATTGTATAGCATACACTTAAACTGATATTGACTTATTTTTTTAAGTGGCTAAAATATGTTTTGCTGCAGACCCCATCCAAAGCAGTACATTGCTTAGCTTCTTACACTGTTTACTCCTGCTGCTTATCCAAACTGGGGGTTTGTTGACTGCCACCTACTGTAGGTAATACACTGACTACCAGTACCACATCAACCCCGCTTTAAAAATCTGAATATGCCTTTAAAGTAATTTTGATAGACCTGATTATAGCCTTGAATCACTTGGAGAAAACTGCAGCTGATTTGTGAGCAAACAGAGGATGCACATGTTCATAAACATTAAGAAGAACCTGGTATCAGTGTTTTGTCAGTTTCCTATTACAGCCCACCTCCCTGTATGAAAACAGCATTTCACAGAGAAGCACTGGCTCATATTTGTTCATGGGGATGCTGTACTCAGTCTCCGTCATAAGCATAGACATAGGAAGACACTGAAGCTGAGTTAGCAACTGTATGTCTATTGCATTTGACATTTTGTCCTCTGGCTTTATTGAACAACTGTGTCATTGCCTTATGCCAGTAAGAGGTCACGGACAGTGTGAAATTACTGGAAATGGCTCTCCCCTAAAGCACTAATTAGTGAGCTCGGAGGTTTTATAGCTTTCTAGAGGAGCTTTCCGCTTCAAGAATTTTTGGCCTTGTTTACACGCGTTTGCCATGGCAACAGAGTCACAGCAATTTAGTAGCTGATTGGGCGTTGGCTAGCAGCAAGATGCTCATTGTGTTCCACATAGAGCAGTGTTTTGTCTATCAACTCTCTGTCAAAACAAAGGATCAACAACAAGATGGTCAGCAGTGTCTCCAGCAATTTAGTCTCAGATTTGGCGTCGGCCTGAAGCGTGAGGTTCATCATTTCCACATGTAAAGAACACAGTGTTTACTGTTCATGTGTTGTCATACAGTATGTTGAAATCAGCTGAAGATAATGAGAAGCTTTGGCCTTCTACAGAGCAACAGTGTGCTCTTTGAAGCTTCTTTCTACTGTAAATATAACTGATAATTTTCTTCCTCAATCCAAGTGTTCCTTAAAACTGCTGAGGAATTTCTTTATGAATTAGAAAAAGTGTCACACTTTATTTTACAGTACACTCGTAAGACATCACAGGCTGTACTTTGTATTAAATTAGAAATAAAATGTTCACTTTAGGTCACTAAAGAAACATATATACCCTAATTAGACAACATACACCTAACAGTACACTAATAAGACGTAACAAGCTGTACTTTGTATCAAATAAAACAAAAACTAGAAATAATAGGTTCTTTATTAGACAGTATGAAACCTTTTATTAGACTTCATTCAAGGGTAATTAGGGACACATTACAACAGAACTGCACTATAAACTAAAGTGAAATCATATACCTGTTTCTTCTTTGACTGGTTCCATACAATTGGCAGAGTAGCCAAGACCGATGCCTACTTCTTTGATCAAATCACATTATCAGTATTCCAGTAAGTCAGTGCAGTCAGCCATATACAAAATATTCCTCTACCTCTAGAATTTTGGCCTGAACTCAGTAGATCTGGTTCACATATTATTTTAAATGAGGACGTAGCAGATATGTGATTTCAGTTTAGTTTACAGTACATTTCTGTTGTAATGTGTCCCTAATTACCTCTAAGAAAGTCTAATGATAGTCTAATAAAGAACTAATTGTTTCTAGTTTTTGTCTATTTCAATAGAAAGTGCAGGTTGTTATGTCTAATTAGTGTACTGTAAAAATAAAAACAATAGAATCAGTAAAACAAGAATGGTAATAGCTCATAAAGTGTGAGGCAGAGGAGAAATTAACAGTAAAACCAGCAGCAGGTGCATGACTCAGTGCAGGAGAACCTAAATGCAACATGGCGGACCTACCGTATATTCTATTTCCCTTGTACTTTTCTTTCCTCCCTTGGCTGCCTTATCGACCTCATGTCAGCCTGTACAGCAGAGGAACAGTGAGGAGAAGAGAAGCCAGGCTAGTCTTACTTATTTATGTATCTATTTCTGTATTTATTCATTACCCCCTCTGCTTGCAGGGTTCCCAGTTGTGCGTTGCCTTTCGATCCAACTGTGAGTAGCATGACAATTGTGTGTTTCCGTTGCTCAAAGGACTCAGACAATACATAAAATGTATACGGAACAGATCCATATTCCTGCTTTAAGTTTTATGTTTCCTAACGTATAGATATTTCCTAAATAAAAGACTTCAGAAAGCATCAGAGAAACTTCACTCATTCCTTCTTTTCTCAGCATTTTGCCCGAGTCCATACCTTCCTCTTGCAGTGGTTGTTGAATATTACATATTTGAATGTTGCTGTTGGCCACCTGTGCAGGTTGGAGTAGGCCGTGTGTTCAGGCTGTTGCCTTGAGAGCAGAGGAGGGCACACTGTAAATCTGCAAGCACCAGATGTTACACAGCGCTTGCGACCTGTCTCTCTTCCTCTCTCTCTTCTCTTTCTCTCCTCCTCCTCCTCCTCCTCCTCCTCCTCCGCTCCTCCACCTTCACATCCCTGCTGTCTGTCTGTCAGCACTTTCCCAGTGGTGGTGTGAGACATGGCGTCAGGGTGCCTGGGCTGCCAGCTTCTGCCAGCTCACACTGTGACCTCCAGCCCCGCCACCTCAGCTCCTCGTGCCAATGCCACAGCAGGCCACTACTGGGCATTTACACTGAGTCGACTCCCCGTGCCAGGAGAAGAGTCTTTTCATGTTGTTTGGACCATTTTGAATAGTAACGCCTACCGTAATGGTAGAAGGGAGCACAACCTTTTCTTAACAAAAGAAAGAGCCCCAATAACTGATCTGGCATACATCAGTCTTTACAGTAAAACTGGCCATTTTTATGGCATATTTCTTTCTTTCTTTTTTTTTTAAGGAGACACACTATTGAAATTACTGTGAAGATGAAGAAAAACAATTCACAACATATTGTAATAATGAGTAGTGGGGACTATGATAAGTCATATATTTGGTGTATTTGACCTCTTCCCACTGGGAGTTGGCTGGGAACATGACGATTAATTTGAAAAGTAGCTCAGCACTGTCAAGTTTTTCTGGTCATAAGTCTGTAATAAATGTGTTTTCTACCTATTCATATTTTGAAAGTGTAGAGTGTATAAGGGCTTAGAACTTCATGATTGAAGGATATGATTGGCATTCATATGTTATGTCATGTTTTGCAAGTTTCATAAAGCCTAAGTAACCATTTTTGACCACTTTAGAATTAATAAAGAAAAAATGTCAAAAATCCCTCCAAAATACCGCATTAAGACACCAAAACCTTGAGGAACACAAAAAAACCCATTATGCTTTGATTTGGTCTCAAAAACTCTGCAAGAATTGCATTTCTTGTCAATTGGATGGCGAGCATTTCTGTTCTGGAGATTGCTTAGAGACCTCCTTATTGTCATTGTACCTAGGAAACATTCAGAATACTGCAGGTCTCTAGTTTGTGGTTGTAGAGTTTCATGAAGCTGTGACTATCCTAGAAGTCACAATAGGTCATTTTATACAGTGAGGTCAAAAAATCGTCTTACTACTACAATGAAATGGATATTATGGGGACAAACATGACCACAAATGAATAAAATTGAGCTCACTGAACTCATAGGAGTCTCAGGTTTCCACTCATACCCAATTAACACAATTCCAAGACTGTTCAGGGACCCCAGTATGCAAATATATTGAAATGGGGAAGGCTAAAATATTGCATTTATGTTGCAAAAAACTGTGTGTTTTTTGCTCCCAATTGCATGTGATTACTGTAAAGCGGGCATGTCTGCAAACAGAGGCTTGTGGGTGCCCATAGAACTTATTTTCATTCAGATATCATGAGGTGCAAGGGATTCCTTTGAAAATCATCAGTGCTCTTTTTCCGTTGCCACTATTTAGCCTAACTTTGGAGAGTTATTTAGCCCCCTTCACGACAAGCTAGCGTGACACGGTTGATCCCAATGGATTCTGAGCCCACTACAGGCTCTGAAAGAGAGTAACATCGAGTGGGGGCAGAGTTTAAGAGGTTAAAATGCATATAAGAAAAACTTGACATTGAATTCTGGATGATTTTTTTCCAGTTCTTTCATCAGATATTTCTAAATCAGGAAAACTTTATAACTTTAGACAATATTCACTTTAGTAAAAATTGTATTACTGATAGAGTTTGTGGTATCATCTCAGTAATGTTGGATATCAGTGGTGTCCGCGATAGACTTTGAGTATTAAGTCATATTAGTTATCCCAGTGTCTGGGTCACTGTGTCTGTCCTGTGGTCAGGGATGACTATTGACCAGTTTGGGGATGAGCTGAGGATGAGATGATTGTCTCCGGTGTGCACCTGGGTGATAAGAAGGCAGCTCATGTCCTTCTTAGCTATCAGACCCAACAGCCATAATATAACCCCCCCCCCCCGCCACCACCATCCTCTCCGAGGCCCCCGTCCTTCCCGGCTAACCCTGGCCTTAGGAGCTCCTTAGGGAGCGCTGACTCAGGTGACTGGGTTTTAAACACCATCCCCACCCCCCTCTTCATCTTCCAGGGCTTGAGTATGACCTTGCCTCCACCCAGCGAAAGAGAGGGAGGAGGGAGGGCAGAGGCGGGTGGGGATAGGGCTAGGCCCTCATTAGCCCGAGCCGAGGCGGGACAGCTCAGGAAAAGTGCGCTAATTACCCCACTAACAATGTCCTTGCCGTTCATGGCTTAGAGCGGCCACTTCGCCACGGGATAATAACCCCATCACCTCTCTGAGAAGTTCAGGATGGCATTATCATGATCACTTTAAATGATGGACAGAGGGTGGTGTTATAACGCAGCCTGCTGATGGATGGATTTGGCTGCAGTTTCTCACAGTGCAGCGTGTGACTGCAGTGATGTGTGTTTTGTTGGAGTCACTGGGTGACGCAGATACATTATTATATGACTTAAAGCACAATTAAAAAACCCTCCCCGCATCTCATTTTCTTTTTGAAGAAAACCATCGAGCTCTCAGACACAGATAGCTACTAATTTTAGCAAGTTACACTCAAAAAAAGAAGTCTATCATTAGTCTAAAAAGTTTGCAGTCACAGTCCAATCAAGCGTCTCCTCGCTTAGCAACCGGTGGTGACTGTTTTGTCTTAGACTGTTTTCTGAGTCACTGGTTCTCTCTGACTGAAAGGTGATTGGTGAAGCCGTCGATGGCCAGCATTAGTCCCTCTACGCTTTCCTTCATATTTTCTGTTAGCGTGTGGAAAACAGCTTGGCGACCGACAGCCTGACATTACAGCAGGAGCCTGTAATCATGGGACTGTAAAAACCCAAATCCAGCAGCCGCAAACAGTGTGGCCTCGTCATAGTGGTGGCAGCTAAGAACCATTCACCGCTTCTGTCCCATAAACTGTGCTTGCTGTGTCATACCAGACCCCCTTCATAGATGATTCTGCTTTCAATAAAGTTGCCAGTTAAGCTTGTAAATGAGATTTCCGCTGACACGAGAGGATGCAGATGCCGTCAAACTGACACATGTCTAAATTCTGAATGTTTTCAGGCTTATTTTGTGGACAAAGTGACAGTGTGCATCAAATTTATGTTCTTTTGGGCTTCAGAACACTCTTTCATGTAGCATGTGTAAGTCACAGTCATTTAACAGTAAGGCTGGGTTGCACCAACAGGAATTCATTTTTAAACCTGATTATATAATGATTTAACTTTAAATAATGTTTCCTAAACATTTGAACTAGCTTAAAATAAAGATAATTTAATACTGTTGCACCAAAGCTGTAAACTCCAATTTAAAATGTGATCCAGTATCAACTTTGAACTTACCCCCAAATAGGTTTAACTTCTAAAATGGCTGCCTTTTTGAGATGGATTGAGCAAAATAACAAAGTTCCCCAAAGAAAATTAAGTGATTCAATATCCAGTTGAGTTTTATGATGCATCTCTTCTTTCTTTCACTTTAGTCGATAATTTGACCAACAGAATTTTCTCAAAGGATAAATTACAGCTTCTTTGCTGAGCCATCATGAGTAGGCTAACTAGGCTAACTAACTTTTAGCTAGCTAGCAAACATTATAATGTTTAATTAACTTTTTAGCTAGCTAGCAAACAATGTAGCCTAACCTTTTTAAAACAACACCAGGTAGCAAACTATATTATGTGTATTTTTTTTTCTTTTTTACTTTTTAGCCAGCTACCAAACAAACAATGTAATATTTTGTTAAGGATTACACAGCACTTGAAATTTAGCGGTGGGACCCCCTCATTTATGTTTAATAGCAAGGTCTCACTTACCTTTCGAGGCAGCTGGTGCGGTAAAATGGATTTTTGTGTGATTTCACTAATCCATCTTACCATGCTCCAAGCTATCCTCGTGTGTCCACACCAGAGGTGGTTTCAGGTGTGCTGACATTGAGAAGTGTCCATGGCAACGACTCATCTCAAACAAACAATGGCGGCTACTGAAGAGGTTCGTGTAGGTACTGTGACAGCATCAGTTATATCAGAACTAGAGAGCATTTCTTCATTGTAAAAGAAGAGCAAAGAATGATAGTGAAGGCTTTTATCGATGGAAAAGTTTTTGCTCTTCTTCTGGCTGACTTCGGTTCAATGATCTGGTTGGTTGAAGTTAGCCCGTGTTAGACGCAACGGATGGTTCATCCAATCACCTGCCAGAGGTTTTCTTGAAAGTGCACACCCTTTTCCAAGCAGTTTCTGTGGATGGCTTCCCAGATAGTTCTCTGTAACAAACCATCTGGGGTGTCAGGATAAAGTCCTACAGCTCACAAGCATCTCCATTGTGATTAAACTCTGTTTAATTTTGGTTTACTTGAAAACTTGAATTCATTAAACTGAGAATATTTCCTAATGGTGCAACAGAGCACCTTCACAATCTGCTTAATTTTAAATCTGCATTTACTCATTTCAGCCTAGTTTTATAACTTGAATATAACTAAACATAAATATAACTAAAATAATCTTTGTCGGTGCAACCCAGTCTAAATGATATTTAGACTGCAAGCTAAAAACAAACATGCAACCCTGCACCTCTCCTACCACACAAGCTGTTTGCCATTACACTGTGACTGCACTGCTATACTCCCCTCAAACTCTAAGCGCCTATTTCCCATCATTATGCCATTTAATGCGATCAGGATGGTAATCAGATTGCAAATGAAATTCCTCCATGACACAGTTGTGTGGGTCCGCTGGTGTGGGGAGGTTAGAAAGGCGGCTGGTGGAGCATTTAGAAGGGCAGAGTGGCTCCAACCAGATCTGGGCCTAATCTGTATACCCTCCTCCTGCTCTTCCAGTAGGTGCTGAAGGGCAGGACGGTGTTTGAGAGACGCTTGAGGACAATTTTGTTGTCCTCCTGTTGAATTATAGGCATAATAATAGTAAAAAAGACCATTTCTTTTAATTGCCAGTGTCATATACCACATATTTCTTGTGTTCTTTAAATATTACGTTCCTAATAAGTGAGTACAACGTGTTCAAGGCTTGTTTGATATTTTCTTTTATCTCATATGTTCGTCATCTGTCTTTTCAAATTATTCAATTGCCACATTTCACTAAAACAGCTGTTGTTGGCCTGAATTTAAAAAGAGTCATAATCAGGTTTTAAGCTGCTAAACTACTTATGAGTTGTGAATATGTTCGTTAATGCATCTTAGTGTGGAAGATGAGTAGGGATGAGACCCAAAAGTGCTGGATGCGGTAGTCTGTCAGAGTGCATTACACACCTCAGAGCTAAGAGCCAGTTGACAGGACAGCCACTTGTAGCTGCTGAGTCTGTGTGGAGGTATGCATTTTAGAGAGGATAGCGCCGTCTGGATAGAGGATTTCCGTGGTAAGCAGTGTGTGAAATAGTATGAATTTATGCACTGCTGCTTTATCACCACGTACTGGTTTGGACTGTGTTACGGAATTAAGTTTGTTTGGGGCTGTTTTTAAATGTGTTTATCCTCTCTTTTCCTCTGTGCGTGTGTGCGTGTGTGTATTACAGTCGTGACAGTGACCTCTCTACAATCATCTCCAACCTGCATCACACCAGACAGCACGGCATGCCCGAGGGCCAGTCAGCGTCTGACCACAACACCAGTACTGGACACACAGGTAGGACCCTCAGTGACGTGTGCGTGCGTGTGTGTGTGTGTGTGTCTGTATGTGTGTGTTCAAAGGTTTGTCAGGATGTCTTCACATTCAGACTGATGATATATCTCCCTTCTACATCTCCTGTAACACATGTAAATGTTCCATTACCCTTTTAATTTACCCTAATTTGTGTGATTGGGGGAATTTAACATAAGCTTATTACTCATTCCTGAAGGTCGCTCTCAAGTTGATTACTTAATGTTCTTCCCACATTCTCTGCCGCACTCCAGGATTTTTTGTTAAACCCCCTGTTTTAAATTACCTCTGAATAAATAGCTTTGTTTGCCATTAATCCAGTTTCATGTGAGCAGAGGAACCATGGTGTGCTAAGAGCTTTTTCTTACAGCTTACAGACAGAACACAGACAGCATTTAATCACAGCTATTTGTCAAGTAGCTTGTATGAGGATATTGTGCAGCCATCATAGACATATGGTTGTAAAATAGCCTCCGTGGATATCACTATTCAGCGATCAACCCACTGTGCCGGATGTTCCTGCGTTAATCAGTTTTATTGGCACATGTTTGTGTAATGTAAGGTTTCCCAACAAGGTATGGCTGAAGGTAACCATGCTTCACTAGTGACCCAAACAAACCTTAAATTATTAACACATTATAATATTAAAAACATTCTATCTTTAATACTTTTTGAAATTGTTTTGAACTGACATATGAGTCACACTGAAGTCCTGCGTGGACGACTGTGAATTTTGTCTCGGCTTTGATTTTGGCACTGATTTTACAATAGTTTTAATCTTGTTGATAACTCTTGTATTACTTCGTGTATATATGTGTATATATGTATGTGTATATATATATGTATATATATATATATATATATATATATATATATATATACAGTATATATATCATGAATTATAGTCGTATCGATTATCGAGTTCTGTACCTCAATTTTGTAATTTTTTGTCTCGCTGTTCAATACAAAGACTCATTCCTTTTTTTTTCAGTTCAGTGCCACACTAAACTTCTATATCAGCCTACATGAGTATGTTTTGCTTGTAAAAAAAGATCACATTTCCACACAGTTAGAGGAAGTAAAAGTGTGCATCCTGCAGGGTTTCTGCAGGTTCTTGACAAGTCATACAAGTCTCACATCCAAGAGTCTATACTATTTATAAAGTTGCATTAATTCAGTCTTGCCTTTAAATGTGTTTTTGGGAAAATTGGTATTGATCACGCTGTAACAACTACAAAACGAAACCAACATTGACCAAAAACCACTCATGCAAACTGTGCTTGTACTTTTTTTTCGTTATGGACGTGAAATAGGTCTTAAATTGTAATAATAATGTTCTTAAAAAGGTCTTTAAAAGTCTTAAATTTGACTGCAGAACCTGCAAAAAACCTGTCATAGTTCAGGTAATAAATCCCAGCACGACATAGAGCGTCTCTCCTGTTGGGCTGCTACAGCGCTGTCAGCTGCTGTCCAGTGTCACGCAGCCGTTCATTTCTGTCACCCTTCTCTGCTTCAGTCTTGTGGTTTGTGGTGATTTGGAGACTCAGTGTGTATATTCTAGAGTCTGCCACAATGTTGTATTGCTCTGTATTCAGTGACGCAGCGAAAAAAACTTGTTCACCTTCTCTCATCAGTTAATCACCAGCGCATGTTGTGACATGGATTTTTTTAGCAAGTGCTTCAGCTAATATAAAATATATTTATGATTTCCATCATTTAGAATTCCTCATTGAAATGCTCTCCCTGTGCATTTTTGCAAGCTTCAGTTTTATCCTGTTACTGTAATGCATGCTGACTGAAAAAAAAAGCTCTACTTGAAAAATCGTACTCAACTTCTAAACAAAAATGTTTATTTAAAATATTGATAATGAAAAAAAGCGTCAGCTAAATTTATTAGATTCCATCAACAAATTCAGAAACACTTTTTAAACAAACACATTTAGCATTAATTAATGAGCGACTTGGCTTTTTTTCAGGGAAGACCACACCTTTGCTCCACTGTTGGCCGGGGTTTGACCCTGTCCCTTCTTTATACCATTAGCCAGAGGCACAGCGAGTGCCATAATCAGCCCAGACCCAACACCTCCATACCCACTCTCTGTGTGCTCATCCCCTCTGTCTGCCAGATTAATTGTCCATACGGTGCCTCTGATATCAGCCAGGGTGGGTGGGACGGTGCAGGGTATTAGACTGCTCAACAGCCAGCCCAGCCAGTGTCTTAAACCCCAGTTTGGGACGGATTTCCACCCAAATACCGGCCTAATCAGCCGCTAAACTTAATGGAGAAATCAGAGCCCTGAGTAGTTATCTTAATGGAGGAGGACACAAGGGGATGAAGGTGGGTGGCTGGGGTCGGATGGAGGAGGGGGCGAGCACAGTGTGGCCTGAAGCCAGAGGGTGTCCAAGACCCCTAAAATCTGTCCGTTTGACCATTAAAGGGAGATTTAACAGGCAGCCTAAGCGACTCGCTCCGTGTCTGTAAACAAGTCCAATCCGATCAGCCACCGGCTCTAATTCTGTCTGCCAGTGAAATTAGACGTGCACACACACACAGTCAAACACAAACACACAATTACACACAAATGACACATAGTTATACAGATGCGTGCCCACGCAAAATCAACATAGGTTCAAATTTGTGTCCAAATACATAGGTGGGTGTATGAAGCTTTAGAGCACTGGATTATTTGACTTTGAGATGGAGGAGACAGTAAACGCAGCTCGCTGTCTATGATTTTATGTTGACTCTCTTCTGTCAGTCAACTCTCCGTATTTGGCTTATCCTTCAAAAGTGTTTAGCGTTTCTCAGTGAACTGTGGAGGGAGAGACAAGAGAGAATTTAAAGCCATTTTCACACTGAACATAACACCCAGTAACACCTGTTTTTTGTCTTCAGTGGGAAAGGGTACAGATGGCATTCAGTCCTGGGTCAAAAAATACTCTGTAGTAATCATGGGTATTTGTCCACTCCAACTCTGATTGGCGGTGACGTAAACATGACACCTGGATGGACATGCTAATTTTTGCTCCTTTTTCATACATGTGCTGTTTGACTCTGTTTGAGTCAGCGCATCAGCCCAGCACAGCTGAGTTTGCACCCGCTTTAAAGGTGTGTATTTAATTGATGACCGCTCATCTTTAGTCGAGCATCTGACTAAACATTGTATTAAACATTTTAGTTCCTTTTAATTCTACACAAAAGGTCCAGTGTTATCTAAAAGGTTTCATTATGACACAGCAAAATCAGGAAATTTGGGGTTTTCATGAACAGTAACATAAAACAATTTCTATCAGCTGAAAGCAAACATGAAACAGTAAAATAAAGCAGAAACTTGTAAAGTACAAACAGCGATGCAAGAGAAAAACTAAAATTCAAACTACAGAGATTCAGTTAGACGCTACAAAAAGTGCTGAGAGCCGAACACACAGACACTTTCAAAAAAGTATTTCTTTATGTCTGTGCTTTACTGCACACAGACGAGTTCAGTCAGCTTTCCAGCTTTCCAGCTTTCCAGCGCACATCAGAAAAGAAACTGGTCTGCTGGCAATGGGAAAAGGGTCAATCACCTATTTTAACGGATTTAGCCGCATTTTAAAAAACCTGCATATACTTTCTAATTTTAGCGTAAACAGTACAGTATAAGGAAAAAAGAAAGCGAAAGAAGGAAAAGTCTACAACAGAGAGAGAGTGAGACATAGATGCAGTGATGGAAGAAACATTTGGAAATGGAGAGACAGAGGAAAGAGAGATGAATGAGTGCGGTGGTGGTATCAGGGGAGGGCAGGCGGCAGCTATGGCGGCGGACGGCTCCATGTGTTTGTGTGTGTGTGTGTGTGTGGGGGGTGGTGGTGGTGGTGGGGGGGTCAGGAGGAGGAAAGGGAAGCAGGCTTGCCGGGTCGTCTCTGCGCCGGAGTGGGCCGTTAATTAAATCTGAGGGACAGACAGGAGGGCTGCCTCCCTCCTTCTCTTCTCCACTCCATCCCTCCCTCCCTCATTCGCTCTCTTGCTCCCCAGCCGCTGGCTATTCGGAGGCTCTGTGAGAGGCGGAGGGGAGGGAGGGAGGGAGGGAAGGGGGAGAGCAGGGGCGCCGACGCTGAGAGTCTGGCTGCCTGTGGAGACTGTAAACCGTGGCTCTGCGGTCAGACCGGAGACTCAAACAGGCAGATAAGGTGTTTTTGGACCGCCACACTCTGTCTCTCCTCTGCTCCCTGCACTCAGACTCCCAGAGGCAGTTACAGCGTGTGTGTGTGTGTGTGTGTGTGTGTGTGTGTGTGTGTGTGTGTGTGTGTGTGTGTGTGTGTGTGTGGTTGGGGGTTGTAGCAGTGGTTTGGGACTTGAGCACATTTTTGCGTGTGTGTGTTTGAGCGTGTGCACCTTTTAAATGCCTGGTTTTAGATGTTTGCTTGCGTGTGAATCTGCAGCCCAGCGTGTTTGTGCAAGACCTTTTTTTTTTTCAAACTGATTGTGAGTGAGGATTGCTTTTAAAGTATTACCAGCTAGTTATTACATGATTAGCATAGAAAGGCAATTCTAAACAAAAGTAAACACTCCAGGATTTCTGGAAATATTAGCTCTGTCATACAGAAGCAAAAAGGGAAACGTGGGTTGTAAATATTTGAAAACATCCCACTGCTTAATAGGAATGTAATTGTGCTGCCATAACAAAATGGCCTCTCAGGGTTATTGTTCATAAAGACATGCTAATGCTTCTGCCAAGAGATGAAATTCACTGATGACAGAAAATAAACAGTGGAGTAAATAGTGAGAATAAATACTTTTTCTTCCTTTCAGAGCACTTAAAGGAGACCAAACATCAGTTTCAGGTCCTGTTTTTTTCCGTGTTTGTTCCATCTTTGGTCCTAAACAGGCATTTGTGTTTTTGTTTTTTTGTTTTTTTTTATTTCACAAAGCTGTACTTTGATGCCTTTATCCTTATATTTTAATTTGATTTGCTAAATCTCTTGGTCAAACTACTTTTTTCTGTCCATCTCTGCTGTTTAAAGTAATGCATTGTTAAGTAACATTTGAGTACAATCAGATTTCCCTCTTATCAAAGTAACATAACATAGTTTTGCTATATTTTCAGTAAGGACACCCGTTAGCAAACTTGTGACAATGTTGTTACATATATTATAGATAGAATTTTAACAGAACAATTTGATGATGCTTTTAAAACTTTAATAGCCTTTAATGACCTCTGACTTGAGTCTTGTTTTGATAAGAGTATGAATATGCATAAAAGGTTGGAAGTGGAAGAAAACAGATGAAAGCTGACAAAGAAAGCATTACATTTAAGAATGGCAGAGAATACCAAGTGATTAAAACATGGATATTCTTTTATTTTGAATTTCATTATGAAGTGAAAGTTATGTTCAGATCAGAAACACTTTACAGTATACATTACTATATTGTATAATGCACTGAGAGGTTTATTTTGTGTCCATCTATGTTCTTTCCATTTTGATTGACTTTTCTTTTTTTGGCAATGTTTCTACCAGCAGTGTATCCATAACTTTTAGTTCCAGGAAGTACTTTTCAAGGAGCTAAAAGGTATGCTGGCATATGAAAAAGCGACAGCTGTTTTTACATGTCATGTTTTTTTTTGCGTGTGACTATACATCAACGATGACACCATATAAATCGACAGACAGGCGTCACTATTTTTGTCACAGGATGGGCCTTGGAAAATAAGTCCAAAAATACTGGAGCACACGGACTAAGGCGACAAAGTTTTATTAAGTGTCTAAAGTTTCGATGCCAGCTGCGTCTTCCTCAGAGTCAAACAGAACAGAGATTCACATCCTCTTAAATAACCTCCCTTGATTAGATGCTCATTCAGCACAGGCAAGAATAGGGAGGGGCCAAAACACTGCATTAAGATAGGGTTCACACTTTTATGTAGCATTAAATATGTCAATAACAATTCATGACCATTACTTCAGTAAGTACATAACATTTCAAAGTATAGTGTGCTAAATGAGCATCTGATTAGGGGAGGTAATTTAAGAGGGTGTGAGTCTGTTCTGTTTGACTATGATGTAGAAGCAGCTGATGTTGAAATGTTCACCGTCACTTAGTAAAACTTTGTGGCCTTTCTCTATGCAGATTTTTTTGACATCTTTTCCAAGTCTTTTCTATGACAAGATTATCCTGTCCTTGAGAGCACCAGACAAGCCTGCTGTTCCTTGTGAGTCGGTTGAAATGCTTTTAACCACTTCCTTCATCTCAGGCATCATAATTTGTTTGATTTTGTTGTATTTGATGTGTCAGAAGATGATGAACACAGAACAAATTGGATTTTTAAAAATTGTGATTGAAATAAAATGTAACAAGTCCTTGTTTACTACAGTTAAAGTTTCTAGAGTTTATGTTTCTGTACGCTCTCCCAGGGGAGAGTTCCCTCAGTGGAAACATGGCTTTGAAACAAACTCGAAAGTAAATTGTGCTGTACAGTACTAAGTTTTATCAGAGAATAATTAAATCCTATTATGATTAAGACAAAGTAATTAGTGATTTACTACTTTTTCTAAGTAACTATCATAACAATGGCTATCATGGCCCAGGACTTATTGTAAACAAACAACTGTCACTGATGTTGGAAAAATCAGCTGTTGTGCACCACCACCTGTTCAACAGACAATTTTCACAGGAAGGAACTGACAGGTCTTTAGATTGACAAAAACAAAAGCTTGCCTGTAGGTATATTTTTTTTTTGTGGTTTTATGATATAAAACTAAGTATACTGAGTTGCAAAAGGAACATTTATTTATATGATAATGTTGCAGATTTTCACATTAAGGTCAGCCATATTTCACACATCCCAGTCTTCTCTTCACATGGTTTCTTTCTTCTTCTCTCTTAATTTCTCTCTTCCTGTTGAAAAGACATAAAACATGACAAACAGAAGAGCATTGTTACTCTGTGTATACATGTGCACGTGATAGCAGTGGCACATCCTCCCCTCAGCGTGAGCAGAAGCGCCTCTCTCCCCATCTCCATCACCCACCTCCAGCCCTCCCCCCCTCTTCCCCTCCCTCTCCCAGCTGCATCGGCCTGTAAGCCAATCAATGGCAGGGCTTTCAGGGCCGGCGGAGGCCCCGGCGCACGGAGGGGGGATCAATAAGTTATTAGCACCATTCTGTCAGCTGTAATGTGGAGATTGATCGGGGGGCTGCGGCTGGCGGCCCACCCCACGTCCCCGCCTGTCACTCCCCCCCTTCTCTCCGCACAGCCCCCCCCCCTCGCCAGCCTGATAAAGATGACAGATTAACGGAGTAAGAGAGGAATTAAGGAGTCTGGCTGTCTGAGCTGTCACCACGCTCCATGGGATGGAGAGAGGAGAGGAAGAAGACTAAAGTTTGAGGGAGGAGAGGAATTCAGAGAGTGAGAAAGAAAAGAGGAATGCTCCTTCTGCCTCATGGTTCGCCCTGGTGGTGTCACATGAAAGAGAAACGGTTTAGGTCCTGCTGTTTCCTCTTTCTCTGTCTGTCCTCTGGTTTTCATCCCTCTTTTCTCTCAGTGGGAGGAATCGGCAGATAAGGAGGAGGTT
Organism: Lutjanus campechanus; assembly: GCA_027495735.1. NCBI lineage: Eukaryota > Metazoa > Chordata > Actinopteri > Lutjaniformes > Lutjanidae > Lutjanus > Lutjanus campechanus. The sequence continues at coordinate 1,312 of JAJHUR010090322.1, read as the reverse complement.
AACTAGCAAGGAGGAACTGATGCAGAGGCTAGAATATTGTGTGTTTAGGTCAACTTCATAGAACAAAACCTATATCCTGTAGATCAGGGGTGTCAAACGTATAGCCTGGCCCACCCAAGGGTCCAGTCTGACCCACTGAATGACTTTGCAAAGTCTACAAAATTGCAGAGCAGTCATTAATTTTAGACCAACAAAGTCCTCTGAAAAAAATAATGAATACTTGTATTCATATTTAAAGATAATGGATATTGTGATAAATGTTGTCAATCAGCAGCTTCAGTAAAAAATGATCAGTATCAGACTTCTTTCTTAAAACAATATTGGAGGAACCCTGCTGCTAAGGCACTGCCAAAACCTTTGATTTGTATATATTTTCTTTGTTCCTACCCCTCAAAAAGACGAAGTCTGCCACTGGTTTGTAACGCAGCAGATGAATTAACCTTCCTCCTCATTAGCTTCCCCTTGAGTTGTTGCTATGTGCCAGCATTACTACACAAGAGTGGAAATTTCTGGAAAATTGGAAATTGCGAGATTTGTGAAACTCTCTGAGTCAAGCATTATTTTGCAGAATCAAGTCCACATGTGCAAGAGTTTTGCAAATCTAAAGTTCCCTTCAAGACACGACCGCAAATTCAAAGAATTTCTAGCTCTCAACAAGTTGTTTGGATCATAAAGAAGAAAAATACTATATTGTTGTTCAGTTTCAAAATACATAAGTTTACATAAAGTTTTGTGCAGTTGTAGATCCACTATGATCTGTGTGCAATGCACATGTAATGACAGTAGACTGAATGTGACTGAGATGTTGAAATTGCACTTTTATTTTTCCTAAAACATCTCAGTCTGTTCATCATCTGGCTTGTAAATGGATGGTTCATTAGTTGTGAATGTATTCAGAATGTACTTCTTTAGGCTAGAAAAGGGAAAAATTGTTATTTATAGTTCATTATGCATGGGTTTTACTGGTCTAGCCCACTTGAGATTGAATTGGACTGCATGTGGCCCATGAACTAAAATGAGTTTGAAACCACTGCACTGTTTGTTGACCAGAAATAGCAAAAACAAGGATCTATATCATAGTTATTGAGCAATGCTATTTGCACTTAACTGCTTTCTTTTGACAGTTAGAATCACAGCCTTGAAGTTAAAATAAAACTCTTGCCTCCATAACCACTAATTCTTCAGCCATATTTAACAAGCAGGTGATAGGGAAATGCCCGGGGTAGCAAACTTGACTGTAAGCGGTGTTAGTGGGAGTAAAAGGGTTAGCATAGACGCTAGCAAGAGCTCAGGGTTGGGCATTAAAAGGGAG
>JAJHUR010090320.1:40904-53748 GCA_027495735.1 Lutjanus campechanus | reverse complement strand
TTTTTACATGACCTCTATTTACCTCATATTACCATAAGGATTGTCAAAAGACATCAGCTTCATCAAATATGCTGAACTGCTTCAGGTACCTCAGTTATTTAGATCACACAATGTCAGGAAAACAATTTCCTAGAACCCAAACTCATGTCTTCATATTGTTTATGTCCAACCAACTGTCCAAAACCCAAAGATCAATTTACAATTAAGTAAAATGGAGAAAAGCAATAAATGCCTCATATTTGAAAGGCTGGAGCAGTGAATGTGTGGCATTTGGTGTTTTAAATGACTTATATCTGCACTAATCAATATTTTTATATTAACAGTAGATCAGATGACTACAAGTAATGTGAGAAAGATTGCTGGTAGTCATACAGAAAATTATTCCTTCTTTTTTATTTTCTCTCCTTTATATCAACAACTGAATTTAGGCAACAGCTCTATGGCACACACTACCTCAAATTAATAAGGCCTTTAAATCTGGATTTTACAGTGGTAGAGGGCTCAGTGGTCAATGACTGTCAGCCATCATGAAGGACGATGGTATCGTCGAATGAAGTTGGAAGTTTTTGCTTGTCTGTAATTTTCAACCCGCACGTGTTGCGTACTGCAATTCGGTTTTTGTACGCTAACAAAATTATCTTTGGTACCTTTTTTTCCAACTGGAGCTCAGTATTGCAGTGTTAGGTCTTTATGGTTCTCTCCTACAACTAAATGCTGTCAGACTGGTAAACACGAAGTGGATCAGGGGAATAAAGAGCAGACTTGCTGAGAATGAACAGCGTGAATGTTAGTTGATTCAGGAAATGGAGGGAAATAAATTGATTCATGGCACTTTTTAAATAGCATACTTTCAAATAGTATTGTCACAATACCAACATTTTGGTATCGATACCGGTACCAACATGTATTTCAATACTTTTCGATACTTTTAATATAATATAATATAATATAATATAATATAATATAATATAATATAATATAAATAGGCTATTTAAACCAGAGAAAGTGGTAGCTAATTGCAATGCAGCTTTCATTTTTTTTTCCAGAGCTACTTTTGTGGAGAGTGAAGGGGTCTGGCGTTGCTTGCTTTTAGCACTGAATGTGGCTTTTTTTCATGGGCATATAAATTATTACCTGTCGTTCTCTGAACTCCTTATGCAGGTCTGGGTGCTTGTCCTTCAAGTGTTTTGCCAAATTGGAAGTGTTTCGACCCTTGGCCAGACATGTTTTGTAACACCGTTCGGTGTTAATGGCTTCACCGTGCTCATTTGTTTTAAAGCCTTAGTATAGCATATAGCCCATATAGCCCTTATAGCACTTCGCGCACCCTGTTTATCTACGAGTTGCGGCGTGGTGAAGGTTGCAGCAGCTGCCATTCTCTCCCTGTTCCTGTCTCTCTCTCTCTTTCACTCCTTTATCTCTCTCTGTCGCTAACTCCTGCTCTGTTTGCTGCTCCACACTGCTCAGTCGCTCGTCTGCTTGCTCTGGCTTGCGCGCCTCGGCTCGGCTCTTCGGCAATGCGGTGATGTCATGCGGCGATGTTAAAAAAAAAAAAGTACCGGTCTCATCCAAGCGCAGTATAGTACCGTTTTAAATGCCTCAGTACCTCGGTACCAATTTACTACCGGTATACCGAACAAGCCTACTTTCAAATCTTTGAGCTTGTGGGAAGGTATCAGGTATTGTCAAGAGGTGACTCCAGTCTGACTCGAGTCCAGGTCAAGTGACCTGAGTCTAAACCTTAGGTAAATATAGGCAACTGTTTGCTAACATAACAACAAGTTTATTTTGTGATAATGTGGAAATTCTGTGTTTACAGATTCCACTACCCCAGATAGCCAAAGAAAATGTTTAAAAGTCATAATTGCTTATACTCTGTTGACCAACTAAATCACTTATTTGACTTAAAGTTTAGCACAAATTCAGAGACTCCATGAAGTGCTGGGCCCTGACAGACAGACAAAGAGACAACTCCACCCAGTCTACTTCCAGCTGGGCCAATTTCATGACTTTCAGGAGGAAAATGAGCAGCCTTCTTGCCTCTAAGTAGATTCATTCATTCGCACCAGGCCGAGGGCAGAGGGGCTTAAACGTATTGATTGGTCACAGAGCCGTGAGAGGCACAGATAGGAATCAGACCTTCAGTTGCATTTGTGGATTGAGTGTGATGGTGTTGATAGCGATGGTTTCATCTCACTTTGTCTAATTTCTGTTTTTTGATTACAATAGCAAACACTGCGGTTCATGTATTTTGATACTCTGCTTCTATTTCTGCAAAGGACTGGCCATCTGTCCAAGGTGTTTCCCTGCCTTCTGTCCACTGAATTAATCCATGAATTAATCAATACTTCTATTTCTGGTTCGCATATTTATTCCAGGCTTCAGTGGTTATTCTGATGTGGTCTAATAGTCTTTTACAGTTTGTCTGTCGTGAACTGTCATCACACCAGGCAGCATGAAATTAACCTGAAGCAGGCTGAGAGCAGGGAGAGGAGGAGTTGTTGAAAGGCCATAGTTTGATGTTGAACCACGATAGGTGGCACAGCATGTCAGTGCCCACAGAAATCATGAACACATGCAGAGACAAATGGCTAAATATTCTGGGCTCATCTGTTTCATTGAAATTGTGGGCCTTGTTCTGTGGTCTGTGCTTTTGTCTGTGGTTATGTGCTTTCTGTGTATGGTTATATGCCCTTGTATGGACATTCCATCAGTCTGTTTTTATCTTTGCTCTTGCGCTTTTGTGCTATGCTATGTTTATTTAATGTATTTTTCTAATATCTACATGTACCATCAACCTGCCAGGGACTGCAGATAAAAATGAATAAATAAATTGTATAGCTAAATCTGGCACATTTACGTAAGTGATCATTTTAATTAATGTGCACTATACCTTCTTTAATAAAACAAACATAGAACATGGTGGATGACATGATTGTCAGTCTTTCCATGTACCTAAAAAAAAAAAAACACAATAGGTTTTGATCATATTTGACTATGAAATATAAATTGTGCAGTTTCATACATGCAACACATCAACAACTTTAGTTATTAATATTTAAACCAACCATTAGACTTTTTGGGAAAAATGCTTATTTATGCTGAGAGTTTAATGAGAAGATTAATACCACTCTCATGTCTCTTGATTAAATATGAAGCTAGAGCTGCCAGCCCGTTAACTTAGCTGAGCACAAACACTTAACACAGGGAAACAGCTAGCAGCACCTTATAAGCGTACAGATAAACACATATATGTTTAAGCAATATTAAAAACAAAATGTATAAAAACAACAGGAACTCCAAGACGTTTCTATGTCTGTCAGTACTCTACCCCAGTAAAACAGTGAATTTATGATTTCTATGCTTTAGCTTTTGTACAGATTAAACAAACAAGGTGTCATAATATAGTTAAACATAGCGTGAGTCTGTCTTATTACGATACTAATACCAAATACCCTTAAAGTGATACTGACACCAGTACTACACTAGTACATTTGGTACCTTTTGTTCAACTTCATTTGATACCCATCGTGAATTTAAGCTATAATACCATTTTCAGTTTACAATTTCATTTAGCAGATGCTTAATAATTCTTCTGCATTCTATGTGTTTATTTCAGATGCCACAGGCACATAGCATTGCCATACTTTTGAACTTTAGCATCATGCCAACTCCGCCAAATATAGCATACATGACTTCACTGCAGACGATGTTGTAGCTGCTGTGGTAGTGGGCCAGTCATACATCACAGTAATCAAAGAATGCTTGTGGGAATTAGCTGCAAGCAAAACCGTACAAATAGTCATTTTTTTTAGATCTGAGAACAAGAAGGATTGAATGCAGATATTGTTTGAATAGAGATGATTCAGTACTAGGTTATTTCTGTCAATAGCTTAAAGGTATAGAACCGACACAGGTACAGATACCCAGCTCTACATGAGCTTGACACTTTTTTCCTACAAAAAAATTACTTTAACTACTAATACAAAGAATCATGTAATGTTTTCAGTTATTTTAAGCGTTTAAAAGTCCAGCTTCTTGCCTTTATAGCAGAAATCATTTTAACTATTTACTTTTGCCTTGTCTCAGATTCCGCAAACAAGACACTATTATCTGTGATTTAACCATGTACAAGGCTTTTCTGAAGTCACCCTTATCACCTTGCTGTAAATAAGGAGTGTTGCTGTTTTTTCGGGGGCATTAGGTTGTTCCTGGTTCAGCCAAATCAACATCAAAACCAACTCCAAACATCCAGTAAAGGCTTTAGCAGCGCAGTGAAAATACAGACACACTTTTAAGGGGGTAGAGTAAACACAGGTTTTACCGATGATGCCAATTACTGTTCTGTTCCATTCAGATTCAGATCAAACAGAGTCAGGGTGCTGCTATTGTGCTTGTTGGCTCCATGGAAAGGCTCTGCTACACTAAATGGAATGGGACCTTGTTAATTAGTGAGCATTAGAACTGAATGAACAAGACTTTTAAACCATTTGTTTGAAAGGCAAGTGTTCAGGATCTAGTGGCATCTAGTGGTGAAACTGCAGACTTCAACTAACTTGCCTGCTAAGCTTGTAGGATGACCTGCAGTGGCTGCGAAATTAGATGCGCAAAAAGCCATATCTAGAGCCAATGTTTGGTGTGTCCATTCTGTGCTACTGTAGAAACATGACAATGCACCATGGTGGACTCCATGGTCTATATAGATAAATACAGCTCATTCTAAGGTAAGAAAAATACGATTCTTATTTTCAGGTGAATATAGACTGATGAGAACATGCACATGGATAATATATTTCATTTCTGCCCAATAGAGCCTCCTAAATGTTCCACACTTAACTGTGGCTGATATTAGATCTCAGCCTGTTGCATCCCTGGTTTGTCTCTTGTTATTCAATCTCCTCTTCCTCTTTCTTCTTGTCTTTGTCATCCTCCCCCATCTCTTCTAACCCACCGCCCCAGACTCATCTGGTCACATGGTATATGGCTGCAGATTTAGGAGAGCGATGAGGGGATTAGCTTTAGATTTGGTTTGCTTTTTCTCTGCAGAGCTAAGGGCCATGTGCTCCTAAAAAGCAGACAGACAAGGGAATATAGATTTCCTTTGCAGCGTGGCTTAATAAATCTGTCACTCTGCCTTAGCATCCACATTGCACTTCACTTTACACGGCAGCAGCTTTTTAGAATCCACTGTTAAATTGTGATGCATAATGTAGAAGCTATTAATGTGCAGCACCTTTCACAGTTTACAAACACCATTGATAAAGATGAGACAACAACACCTTAGCAGCTGAGTATGAAAGATAATGAGCCGCATTTCATTTGGGTTTTTCATTTTTAATTTCTGTTTTTCAGAAGCATCTCTTAAAATGCGTCTTTACCATTCATAAAAAGTCACACTTTTTGGCACCTTTGCAGAGCTGATTAAAGTCCTCACAATTGGATAAAGAGTTTATTACCAAATTGTGTGTCAGCATTTCAGATGAAACCCTGCTGGATCATCAAGCCTGCACTTTATACTGCTGTCTTAAATTTTTATGAAATCCAATTGATTTTTTGGTATCATTTTTGTTTTGTTTTCTCTTTTGTGTTATAAAATGTCAAACTAAGGAAATATTGAATTGTTGTGATGATATATAAGCTCTAAGCTTTACTTGCATGTGCTCAAGGGTCAGCATAGTATAAACTATTATACCCCTCACACACAGACACACACATACACACATACACACACCTATCACACTAACATCGTCTTACATGTCACACACTCACATTTTCTGCTCTTAATTGGATTTTATTATTGCTGTTTTTTGTTGTTACTATCAAACATATTTTGTTACTAGTAGTTTGATATCACTGCTATTATTTTATGTATTCTTCTGTATTTTTCTGTGCTTCCGAGTTCTTAATAACCTTGTGAAAATTTCATTAGGCAGAGGCTTTAAATAAGCCCTATGGGTTTTTTGCCTTTCTTGCCTTTTTGGCGTGTTTTAATTGTGCAAAATAAAACTATAACTATAATTATTATGTGAAGAAAGCTTGTGCCTTTCCTTGGGTTACTTTGGTATTGATCTGTATTTGGGAGTGAGAATAGATCATTCTATTTATGACATGATATGTCGTGGTTATTACAGTGAAACTCTACTGCTTTTGTCCACATGGGCCTCCAGAATCAACAAAATATAAAAGTTCTTTGTAGTAGCTTTAAAATGTTTACAAAATGTAAACGGCTTTAAATTTAACTGCTCTGCCTCTACACCCAGCATTTATGTCCATACAACACAGATCTTCACATGAAGGTAATTGATTCTTCTTTTGATTTATAGGATTTTTATCCAGTCAATATAACTTCATGATTAAACATAGTCTATTACACTTCAACCCAAGATTGTTTCCCCCAGTCAACTTTTAGACAAACATGTTTATGAAAAAGGTGTTGTGATGGTCTTGTGGTCTCAGGTATTTATCCAGTATGTGATTGGCTACGTGCTTGTTAAAATGTATGGTAGATAAATACAGTGAATTATTTGTGTTGTTGGATGCAATTTATTTTTGAAACCGTCCTGCTCTCAGTTATAAATACACAGACAAATAATAGTAAAAGACAGGACACACAGCGTACTTCAGGCTTTGTTTACTGTCTGTGAGAGGCACTCTGGTGTTCTTTTAAGGATAAAGGGCCTACTCAATATATCTGTGACCTCCACGGTGTGTTTGACGTAATAACTACAGCTTGAGTGCCAGAGCAAAAACTCTCAGGTTAAAGGACAAATAATGGACCTGTGTGAGCTCACATGCAGAACATAAAATATCAGCAAATAATGTAGAATTTATTTTTCCCGGTCCTTCACATCTTGTGCCTGAACTTCTGTTTTTTTACCAGACTGTCACAAAAGCAGAACATGTTCTGTGGTTTGGTTCTTCGTTTCATGGTGTCTCAGCTTTTGTGGTCGATATAGGGGGGATCAGTTTTGTTATCCCGTGTGACCACAGGGTGAAATCCAGCTGGTGGTTTCCTTTCACTGGATTTGATCGCAGTCCATGTAGACATTAACTGGGGGTGAACTAAGGCATGATCTCGGTGATGTAGCAGGGAACTGAGGGAACTGATGCTGCCACTCTTTTTAAAAATAAGACCCAACTCTAGGGTCAAGAGGCATCCAGCCTCAACAAAACCATTTGGGGATGAGAGAGAGGTAATTTAGTTCAAATCTGTTATGTGGGCAGAGCACCCTTTTCAACACACAACACAAACACATACCAAAAAGCTGGCTTCAACAGAGGTAAACAGATATACAGGGTTCATACAAAATCTGGATTGGAAAATGCTGAATTTTAACCGTTATGTTTTCAAGGTAGGGAGGAATATGCTTGAATTTGAATATGCTCCTTGAAAAATGCTTGATTTTGAACATAATCTGGTGTTTAATCTACATCATCACTCATGTCAAGCAAAAATCTTTTATTATTTGAGATAAAATGATCTTGTGGTCATGTTTGTTGCCTCCGGACATCGAAATTAGCAACCTTAATTAATCATGATTAAAATATACAATCACAAATTGATATGAACAGCTGATAAACAAAGTGACATAAAGGACATAATGTAAACTTAAATTTTTCTTAGATGCAGTATATTATATTATAGTAACAATTTAGCGGTGAGGCTTTTGAGAGTCTGGAAAGTTTTGGTTTATCTTGTGAATGGAGTTTACACTAGACTTTTATTTTGACGGCCAATATCAGGGCTGCACAGTTAATCGCAGTGTTATCGAAATTGCAATATGGTGAAGTGCAATATCCAAATCACAGAACCAGAACCAAATTGGAAATTTTTGTAATAAAGAAAAATGTGTGAGAAAACAGCATGAAAATGAAGTACTGTAGTGCGGCACTTAGTTTGGCACAGACCCCAACAAATGTCACATCATCACGATTTTAATAGTTTTGTTTATTGAGTAGAGATTGATATATTGATGCAAAAATGATCATTCCCACTAATCACAATTTGACTTTTTTTTCTTTACCATATTGTGCAGCCCTAGCCAATATGGTCATTAATTAATTCCAGAATTCTGGCCATATAGAACAACTACCAGACATATGTTTTAAATCAAATTCCCTTCTTTGCCCTTATCTCATCCAGAAACATAGGGGTAATGATCATATAAAACAAGACAAAAGGTTAAAATGCATTTAATATGCCAGAATTAAATCTCCAACACTCCTTTCAATGCTGTGAATAGCACTACTCAGCTACAGTAGATGTACCAATTAATGTCAACTGATTCTTACAAGAAACTGTTTAATTTAGCTCTGTATCACTCTCTAGTTCACATAGATTTTGTTAAAAAAATTATTTGAGATATTTTATATGTATGTATATATCTTTTTGGCTCATTTGACTCTGGACATTTTGGAAGTTTATATTTTCATGTACCGTACAGCTACATGTGATGCTGGCAAAAAGCCTGTAACAAACAAACCCTGCTTGAAAGTTCTTAAGTTTACCCTTAAAAAGCTGGTCCAGTTGGCCTTATCTTTCAGTTGAAGCAACAGGTAGCTTATGTGTTAAAAACAATTCCCATGAATACATCAGTGTCCCTCTGTTGCATGTGAAATGATATGCCTACAGATACTGTGTGATGAATACCTGCAGGCAGATTTTTCATTAGAATCTAATACTCGTCTCTCTCTCAGATTCTCTCAGTCCTCCTCCCCCCCCCCCCCGCCTCTTTCCCCCACAGGGAGCATTATCTCTCTGCTTTCTCAACCTCATCCTTCCTTTTTTGTGCCATCTTCTCCCAATCCCCTCTTTAATTTCACCTCTAGTCTGCCGACACACACACACACACACACACACACACACACACACAGATACTGTCTATCTTCTCACCGCGTCATGGCTTTAGGGTATCTGCATTGTGTTGAAGTGACATCACACTCTCATTTGCTCAATGTTGACCGTTGCCAAGGTAACGCTGTGTTAAGCTTATAGCTTAACATAATAAACTGTAATTTTCCAGAACCAAAGCTGTTTAATAAAATATGAGGATCAAACAAAAAATGATTTGTTGATGGAGAGAAAGAAAGAAAGAACCCACAGATGGACAAAAGTGTTGGTGGCTACCTGCTGCTCATGTTGAAACAACTTTGCTCTTATTAAGAGTTGCTGCATCAGTGTTGTGGTTTATAATTATTCTACACAATAATATCAAACTGCCATCTACACCCTGTTACACTCTTACTTTGTAAAAGCCATTTCTGAAAACATACACAATCCTTTCACTGCTTCAGTAATTTATAGGTAAATAGTGTTGCAAGGTAGAAGTGCTTCCCGTTTCAAAGTGTTACTCTAATCATTTCCTCAATGTTCATTGTTCCAGAAGCACGTGAGTCTCCTGGCTATGGCCAATGTTTCTGAGTACCACAGTACCCATCAGCTGCTGTTGCTATGGTAAAGAGGCCAGTTAGAGACGCAAATCAGAGCTGCAGCAAATTCAGAAAACTTTGTTGTTGCAACTGGGAGCAAAATATTCCAATATTTAAGTCAGAATCTTAAAGTGAACTGATCTAAAGCATAGCTTTAGGTTCAGCCCATCAAAGAGACTTTTAAAGTGTAACTTGCAGGTTGAATTTTTTAATGTATTTACAGTTAACGTATCATGAAAATTATCCTGTGAGAGGTTTGATTTTATTAGACATAGAGAAATTTAGACATAAAAGTTTTCTTTTTATGTGGTGACCTTAAAACAAGGTAAAAAACTAATATGTCTCTTTTTTTTGGTAATTTTGTTTTGCTTTTATCATTATTTAATACTACTTAGCAGCATGAGTAAATTAGTGCAGGTCTGACAAATTACAACCTTTCAGGACCTGAAATCCACTTTCTTAGCAGGAGAAGCAGCAGGTAGTTTTTGTGCATGTGCAGATACAGACTTAACTGCTGCCTTTGTAATGGAAGAACATGGTTGTTTGCTGCACTTTCATCGCATGTTTCTTCCTAAATTATGAGTTGAAGTTGAAATTTTATGTGCACAGGCTTCTACCTATTGAATCAGATATTTTCTAGTGCAGTTCCTTATCTTTTGTACTGATGATTGAACCTGGAGCGTTTCATACCCATTCAAGTGTTAAAAGTGCTCCAACTGCCAGTCGTCTAGCATCGACTCTGCAGAAAATAACCTTTAAAGACCTTTACTCCCATAACCTTGGACACCTAGAATAACTCCTTCCTCAACCACAGGTGCATTTGAAAATGAGGAATCGCCCTAGAGAGCCTGCGTCACCCACCTCTGGGTTAGCATCTGTTCCACTGGCTTCTGCAACTCAAAGCAATCTCTCCTTTAGCATTTCTTTCATTTGACTTCCTACATAAAATTAAATGTGCTCCCAGGGTAGAGGAGCATGGGGACTCATGCAAATAACTGTTCCAAGTTTGTATCAGAGTCAAAAAATGCATTAAAAAAATGAAAGGTTGTGTTTTCTGTACAAACATAATATTGTGGCAAATGGTTCTTTGATTTGGGGATACAGCCCTGATTCCTTATGCTGTGTTTCCGCTACATGGTACGGCCCATCTTTTGGGCAAGATACTGAATGCCAAATTGCGCTTACATTTAGGTACTTTTGACATTTGGCTGGTGAGCTAAAAAGTTAATTTTGGAACCCTGGTTCCACACAAAATGGTGTGAACAAGAACCTGTTCTCCACTGAGAACCTTTTCATTTTTCAAGGGTTTAATGTAGACCCCACCTACATGGTTTTACAGAGAAACATTTTATATTCCAGGGGTTTTATCTTCAATCCACCCATTGGGTTCTGCTGAGAACCCTTTATATTATATTATAAAGAACCCTTGATGAAAGAGTTCAAAGATTTCAATAATCCTTGCAAATGGTTCTGGATAGAACCTGAGCCCTTCAGTGAGAATCCTTTTCGAACCCTTATTTCCGGTACCAAAAGTAAGTTGAGTTGAGTAGGACCAAGCTGTACCATGCAGTGGAACCACATCTTTAGTGAGTGTAGTGGTGTCTCCTGGTCGTGTAGTCTGTCTGTAGTCTGGATCACCCCAGATTGCCACACTTTATGAACTGTGTTGATTGCTCATTTGTGCTGATTGTAAAGGTTTAATTAATGTTTTTTAAATGTCTTTTTGCACATGAAAACATTGTTGTTTAATTATGCAAAGTACTCTGTGCTGAACAATGTTCATCCAACTTTATTGGGCAGATTAGGTCCAGTTTTTGTACAGTATCACAATTTTGATGACATAGAAATCTTCCAACTGACTTTATTTCTTCATTCAAACTAGCTTTTTGAGTTTTAGCCTCAATATGAAAACGAGGAGCTTTACAGTTTTTCCTGTAACACTCAGCTCATGCTCAGCTTGTAATGTCAATCCTTACACCTTAAGTCTAAATATTCTCTTTTATTACAGACTAAAGCCCTTAATTCTGTCACTCAGCCTCAGCCCTGTAGTCTCTTAAGTCTCTGTTCCCTGCATTTCACGGCCCTGTGCTCCCCTGCTGTTGTCTTCACTGCGTACAGCTTCCCCCATGCTTCACTGCCTGTCTGATAAGAGGGAGAAAGAGTGAGACTGACAGACACAGGTGGGGGTGGGAGGGCGGCAGAGAAGTAGAAAGAGAGACGGGGTGGAGGAAAATGAAAGAGCAAGACAGAGGAGAAGTAGAGACACTGGACCAGACAGAGAAAGGCAGACAGTCGGTGCCATTTCGTGTCAGGGAGAAGGAGTGGGTGGATGGGCTTTGAAGGAGGTGGGCGGGAAGGTGGAGGGGAAGGAGGCCAAAAGCCTCATCACTGCCTCATTCCCAATTTTATTACCCATTTTATTCATCTGGGGCGACTCATAACTTTCTTCCTCCCGTGAATTAAAAAGTGTGTCTCCTCATCCGAATTCAGTGGCTCTGCTGGGCTCTGGTGTCTCTCTGCTGCCTTAAAAGATAAAATGATATCAGTCTTTTAGGCCTCTGAGTCAACAAAGGGTCAGTATTTGCATTGTTATGACTCTTTTGATTAAGAAAGATGGGCCTGGAGCTGCTTTCCTCTCCATTACCTGTCTAATTACACCTCAGATGATGAAGGAGAGCAGGGGTAATCTTGTTATCTCTAAAAGCCTAATGTCATTCTGGTTTGGAGCAGCACCAGCAGGCTGTGAGGATTAGACCAGCAAAGTGTCAGTTTTTACCGAGGTTATTCTAGCGTTTATGCCAACCAAAACTGAACCATAACAGTTTTATTTTTTATGTTTGATCCAGACTTTAATTAATGTTAAAAATGGTTGTTTTTTGCCATGCGCAAGATTAAATACTTAACTGAAAATTGTGAAAACAATGTTTGGCAAATCATTTGGTTGTCATGAAAATGTGTTAAAAATTGCTTATTAATGATGCATTCACTTTGTATTGTAAAATTGGTCATTCCTAGATACAGAGTTGGAATCCACAGGTGGGTCACAGGGTGAGGGGTGGGTTTTATTTGGTTCCCCCCCAAAAAAGAAAAGTATGGAAGAAATTCTGCAAATTTAACATTTATATCTGTAGGATACTTTCCCTAAAGCATTTAAAATTTGCATATTGTTTCACTGATGAGGAAAAAAGAGCCTGTTAATTCCACTGCCTGCACTTATTTTGTCTCTTTTATGAAGTAGGCTAAAATGTCCTGTTTTTTTCAGATCAGAGGAAAAAAAACTATGAGATGGCCTGTTAACTCAGCCTAAATCCATTTATTTCTCATTTTTAAAATATTTAACCTGTGTATACATTTTCTGTAACATGTGTTAAAGCGATATTCCACTCTTAGATAATCATCCACTCAGTATGTACTC
>JAJHUR010090320.1:0-21015 GCA_027495735.1 Lutjanus campechanus | reverse complement strand
CTTTTGTGATTTTATGCACATTTCTCAACGTGCCAAAGATTTGTTTCTGGGCACTGACACACAATTAAATTACACTGAGCACTCTTGTGCTTTTTGGAGCTTTTTAATTAGTCCTTTTTATATCAAAGGACACAGTGGAGGTGACAGTGTGTGTTTGTTTACCTGCCCCTGTATGCGTATGTGAGCGTGTGTCTCTTTGTCTGCCTATGTGTGTGCGTGTTCATCTGTGATCTCGAGTGATTCACTCAAGCACTGTGAAGACTGTTGTAATGGTGTTTCCGCAGCATATTGATTTCACGATGAGCAGACGATGTCTTTGTGAGATTACTCGAGAGATGGGAAATTAGATGTTATCTCATAGCAACAGACGATGAGGAATCATATGGTCTGTTATCTGATTTTGATATTACGTCAAGCTGTCAAACCCGCTGATACGCAGATGACATGTGTGCTGTTGCAGACGAGGATGATTACCACAGACCTACTGTAACTAGTAAATCAAGTGCAAGATTGGAAACAAAATATAGATTTTAATTTAAATTGCAAATAGTAGCTTAAAGTTATGCAGGGTAGGAGATAGCCTGAAGGTTAGAGTGAGGCCTTTAATCCCCTGTTGCCCCAGTAAACCTCCTCTGCGACCACTATAGAAACCAGGTTGTATTGCATATTTCAACCTGCGAGTAGAAGAATATAGCCCGAGCCGTGTGCTGCTGATGCTTTCATGTAGAAATATTACCACAGATAGTGTGCTTTAAGTGACCAGCCAGCATTTCCACTTGGCTGCACCCTCTGATGCCACCTGAACAGAATTCAGTAGGAGCCTTCAAGCTCCTCATACATAATGTATTGCTGAAGGTCTGCTCAGTTTTCATGTTCTCCTAATTCATTTCACAAAGAGAGAGGAGAGCTCTGCCAGCATACAGAGCACACAGCCTGTATCACACTATACACTGTCAAATCAGGAATCACCACTTCACCACCGACAGGTTCTTTGTCGCTTTTTGTTTGGACTGAGTCTTTATTAAGCTAATATATATTGATCCACTGGACTTAGAATTGTTCCTGGTATCATTCTGTCAGCGTGGCCCCAGCCAAAATTATTTGAAAGACAGAGTGCTGGTTGTTTTGTTATCATTAATTCACCCATCCTAAGTCTTGATCTTTTTTGCGAACATTTGTTATTAGATGTAGCTATCCCAGCAAATGACTGAAGTAGATTAACTAGCTAGTTAGCTAGCATCTACTAAAATGTAACTAGATTACTACAGATTAAGGTAGTTGTTGTTTTTTTTCCCCCTCAAGACTGTTCTGCCTAGTTCTGCCCTATTGTGCTGAGTGGCTAGTATTTGTTGCCTTGACAACACATGCTTGTGACTGACAGAAAGTTGTTTCTAACGTTGTGAAAGGGTCTATTTTAGCCATAAACTATGATCTTTTATGATTATGATTTTGCAACAGAACAAAACACTAGCTAGCTAGCTAAAGATTGATGTAGATTAGCTCGATATTTAGGTAGGATTTTGCTGACATTAGCAAACTTAATGTGCGTTACATTTACGTTAGAGCTGCAAATGAAGTCACACCCAAGTTGACCATGTCCCAGTACAAGTAAGACAAAAACTTTTCTTGTGCTTGATAAATTACATGCAAACAAATACTGTAGCAGCGTGTCCACAGATAGAACTTGGACATTACTGTGTGTAAAACTGATTTAACGAGACAAGAGTTAATGAACAGCTTTCACCACTGCTAACGTGTGGAGCAGCCATATTGAATTTTGACACCAGGGTTAGTGAGGTTCCTCCAACTTTGTGAGTCAGAGATCCAACTTTCCAGTTTAAATTTACAATTGGGAATGCGCAAATTCCAACTGCACCATAGCTAGCTAGCAACCAACAGATGTAGATTAGCAAACTAGTTAACTAGCGTTTTGCTACAGAAGAAAACCCTAGTTAGGTCGCTAATGATTAATGGAGATTAGCTAGTTAGTTAGCTTGCTGTACAGGAAAGGAAAAGAGAAATTTGTCTGAGGTTCCAAAAGGGGTGGGGTTTTTATTTAGTTTATTTGTGCGTGTCTTTTGTGCTGGTTATCGCATTGTTTGATCCTGCATTTTTATCTTAAATGTTGTATTTATCATCTTTACACTCGTTTCAGTTGATAGTATGAGTATGATTTGATTCTCTAAAAGATACTATTTGAAAATAAGCCACTGACTACAGCACTAATAATATGCTAATTTGATCTCTTCCAGAGTTAAGGGCTTGATCAAATCAACATAACAGCATAATCCAGTAGAATTCTCCATGCTCTTTGTCTTCACGTTTCAGATACAGAAACTGATATTTATTAGTTTAATGCTCAGTGACACGGCACTGGCCTTGGCCTTCATTTTTTATGTTGCTTTCCCTTATTTCTTTTGTGGCGTGATTTGATGTGCAGTGATTGTCTTTTGTTTCTCTTTTGCTCACAGCATAAAATCATTCATGAAAATCAATCCAACCATAGCCCGCTCTTCTGTTTCTCAAAACGTAGCCTTCTGCTGACCTCAATAAATCGACCAGTGAGCGTCAAACATTTCAGTTAGTGCCCTTAAAGTGGCCTTTCCACAAACATAGTCCTTCACTAAAGGGGGGTACTGAGAGCTGCGTGTGTGTGGGCTCGCATGTGTGTGTGTGTGTGTGTGTGTGTGTGTGGGAGACAGAGGAAGAGAGGAGCAATAGCAGTGTAGTATTGTAGCATAATAAAATTATGGCTGATTGCCCATCGCTAATGATGGTGTCTGATCATTTTAGTTGATGTTATTTTAAGGGGAGGATCCTGTTCGGTCTGCCCTTTATCTGAGTGTCAAATAGAACAAAGTCAGGAAGTCAAACAAAATTGTATCTCGTTACTGATGCTTCTGTGTTTGTGAGTTGTGGGTTGTGAGTAATGATTTTTAGCTCCAGGGATCATCGGTCAGTTCACTGCTTTGGTCCAGACTGAAATATCTCAACAACTATTGGGTAGATTGCTTTGAAATTTCATACAAATTTCCGTGGTGCTTAGAAGACGATGACTTTAATGATCCCCAGACTTTTCTTCTAGCTCCACCAGAAGTTTCTCTGTGAAATATCTCAACATACACAGGATGGACTGGCACTGAATTTTGTACAGTTGTGGTTTCCAGAGGATGAATTCGAACCGACTATGGTGAGCTGTTCGGTTTTCCTCTAGGGCCACCATGTGAGTGAGATATCTCGACAACTATTGAAAGAATTGCATTAAATTTGAGGAACACATTCATGTCCCCATCAGAATTCCCCTTTCTGAATTCTTATAACTTTGGTGCTCCAGCACCACCATCAAATCAAAATTTCAATTTATCCAACACTTTGTTTTATGACTAAATAGAGTGGTGCGGTCCTAAAGCACGAAAATTAATTAGCGTTTTTACACTCCCAGTTCCTGGTCTTTAAGCCAGTGGGTTTTCTGAGTGGGTCTTTGGTTAGATGTCTGAAATAAGACATGTGGTTAACAAGATTTAAAGTGATATTCCACTTTGCGGGATTAACCCACATAGTATATACTCATCACCCTGTCGATGTGATGGTAGATGAAAATGGAACAGGAACAGGATAGCAGCCTCATCCAGTACAATGGCAGTGAATGGTGACCACGGATAAAACGTTAAAAATAGGACACAAAACAAACACAAAATGTCTCCATCCTGCTTGTGTGGTGTAATCCAAGTGTCCGCAAGCAGCGACTACGTGGGTTAATCCCGCAAAGTGGAATATCACTTTAAGAGATTTTCGCAGTTTGTCCTGTGACATAAAATACGTCAGTAAATAAACTACTTGTGAATTTTGACACCTTTACGCATCTTAAAAAGGGTGGTTTGAGGGGCTAAATGAGACTAAAGAGGTTGTTGAGGACATTAAACCTCATCACGCCAAACAATAGTGGTGTGGTGGTTCTTCAGGGTTGGTTCGGTTCAGCCTGCTACGACCATGACGGGGTAGGTTCTGGAGGCTGGACCTGTTCCAGTAACACACTGGGCATGAATCCTCTCCACTCCCCACTATCCCACTGCAACATCTGCCACTGCCAGTTTTTCTCTTGGCCAAGAACCTCTGCACCCAGCGTCACACTGGTCTCGTGGCACTGTTAACCTACAGTATTCATTACTACTGCTTTACCTCATGTTCAGCTGCTGCAGTTTTTTTGCATGGTCTTCTCCAGTATCCTCTGCTCTTAGGCAGCAGCAGATATAATCTGATCTCCATTTGTAATCCACACATTGCACAAAAGCCGCAAAGAAATCAGAGCTCTGTATCTCTATTGAATCACCCTTTAGCACCTGTTCCTTTAGAGGGTCAGGTGCCTTTGAAGGGGCAGGTGCTTCAGAGGAACAATGGAGATTCAGAGCCAAGAAGGTTCCCCCCGCACATTGTTAGAAAGTGCAGCAGCCTTCAGTGCCAATACTGGATTACTTTTTGTTTGTTATAGCAAAAAAGCCTTTATCTTTCACTCTGACCTCACAGGGTCAAATGAATCATGATGTTAGCTGAAATCAAAGTATTCTTCTGTTTTTTTTAAAGTCTGGAAACCCAAACAAGGCAACTCAAATGAGAGCTCCAGTTAAAAAGCCAAGTTCCTCCACTCTGGACTTATATGGACTTTAAAGTTAAAGCATGAAAAGAGGATTACAACCGACATTATGAGAAGAAATTAAAGCACAGTGGGACTCCCTGTGTTCAAGACATATTTTAGTGGAACAGGATACAGTGTATTAGCTCAGACAACAAATCCCAAGAAAAATAATTTTATGTATTTTAGATATTTGTATTATTATTTACATGTATCTGCAATTTTGTCATCAAAATTTGGTATTGAATGTGCATTTTGTAACCTGCTCTGTGCACACAGTCAATTGCATGTCTGCATATCAGTACTGAATATTTGAAATGCTATCGATACTTATTATTATAATATCAATACTCCATTACTAGCTGTACTTTCTCGCTGTCTCTTCAGTCTGGCAGCGAGTTGACGAACACTGCTGCAGGGCCCACACAGTCCTGCCTCCTCTAATTTACGTCTTCTTCTCATCACTCATCTCATTTGCTTCTGTTAAACGAGTACTGCTGTTCCAACTTACTTTTGCTGGGGACCCACTTCAACTCACACAAGGACCCTTGTTGGTCCCCGGACCCCAGTTTGAAATCCACTGGTCTATTAAACTGAGGACTGTAAATGACCCTGAGACGAAGTGCGATTTGCGATTTTGAGTCATATAAATAAAGTTTGACTTGATTTGACTTGAATAAATATATTTTTTAACAGCTTTGTTACGTAGACAAAGTCTATGTGATGTATTTCTTTTTATTGGTCTTTTTATGTTCAGTTTATTTTAAGTAACAGACATAATCCAGTTTTGTTTTAGCTTACATAAAGAAAACCTGATTACATTTTATTATATTGTGGCAAATACATGACTCATTTTCAATTTTTCAGATTATATTAAGCACCGTAATGTAATCACACACCTCTTGCAAATTATGACTTGTGTCTCCTTGCTAAGTTAGCCCATAAGCATAGATTTCAGGGGGGATGGAGGGGACAGGTCCAGATCAATATTTGAAACCAGTGCATTTGCCAGCCCCACCCAATAAAAACATGACTTGACTTTTATTTTGATGAACCACTTGCCTGAAAGCCTGACTGCCTTATATTCCATTATATTATGAATTGTCACCTGGTGTTTGAATTTTGTGTTTCTTTTACCTTAATAAAGACATTCCCACTATAAAGTGATGCAGAAAAGGCACAAATTGGTTCATAAAAAATCACCACAATGTCTGATGCTCAAATGTTTGATGAGGACTCCTTCAATCAATGTTGAAACAAAACCTCCCCCCTCTGAATTATCTGAAATCCACACATTACCACTTACAATGTAACTGTAAACAAACTGTTTATTTAAAATAAGGTGAGACAGACAAATATTTATATTTGCTTGTCCTGGATGAGGCTTGTTTTTCTGCATCTGGCTGTATGGATATCATGGTGGATTGTGGGGGTGGAGACTAACTGAAAGCCTGGGAATTCCTGGAAAAAAAAAAGCAGCGAGACAACTAAGAAAGAGAGAGGGGAGGTCTTTTGGCCACTTGTGGCCTTCACAACCCAGGCACAAATCATAGAGGGACATGGAAATCTGAGTGACAGATGAACAATGCTCCCATTTTGCAGCCCCCTGTGAACAGGCCCATCCATCACGGGAGGGGAGATTAATTCAATTCATCAGCTTTTTGTCTCCTTGGGCCCCCTAATGCCACCTGATATTGCTCGAGGGGGGCTTATAAATGTTTGTGGACTTGATCTGAGCCCGCTTGCTTGACACTGAATTAAAACATTACTCTTTACTCTTAGCAGTGCGCTGGGTTTTGCCAACAGCCTGCCTGCCAATTCTGCCATAATTCTGATCAAGATTAATTCTTATAGAGAGTAAAATGCTCGCCAAAGGGGGCGAACAAACATAAACTGGAGTTTACAAAGTGAGAAGAGCTTTGGTGTTCGGGAGGCTGGTGGAGCTTAGAGAGGAAAATACAGGTCCTGTAAATGTTTCATAGAAAAAAAGCTTTTAATGAAAAAGCTGAATCATCTCTGCAGGGATTCAACTTGGTATTCTAATTTTTGTTAAAGCACAGAAGATACAGACACCGTTAGGCCTATTAGCATCACACTGTCAAAGGTTATTCACACAATGAGGGATCTATACAACTTTGTTACACATGTTTGACCAGTTTTATCGCCTTTGGCCAACAAAACAATGGGCTGTTTCTAAATAACTACACAAACATAGGAGAAATACCCACTAATTATCACAGATAATTAATTCAAAGTTACATTTAACATCATCAGCAGTTTCAAAAGTATTTAAGTTAGTTTTTAAGATCTTTTTCAGACTTTATCATTTTAGCTATTTGTTTCTCCTTTTTAAATACCTTTGTCATTATTATTATCAGTAGTAGTAGTAATCGTAGTAGTAGTAGTAGTAGTAGTAGTAGTAGTAGTAGTAGTAGTAGTAGTGGTAATATTAAGTTACATTCTCAAATACAACCTAAATCTTAGGTGAGGTTGGAGGATTGCAACCTGCTGGTGTCACATATGATGCCAAAACAAAATAAACTTAATATATAGTGAAATACTAGCCTCACAAGTGTGCATAGCTGCAGTCCTGTCAAGTGGAAATGTGTAGGACAGAACATAGACAATGTTAGTGGTGGCCTCTAGTGGCTGTTACTGTAACTGAAGAAAGGATTTGGTGTTAAAGAGAAGCTATTTACAGAAAGTCTAACTACAGTAAAGCATCCACCAGACAGGCACTTGCCATGTGGATGTGGAGTCAGGGAGATCCATGTAAAAAGTCCATTTCTGATGCAGATACAATCAGTAGAATCATTGCTGTGTCTCATTCCCAGGACATCGAATACCAACATTTTGGCCCGTTAAAGCATCCTGAGCACAACAAAATAATGAGAAAACACAAACAGAGGGCAGGGTGTCCGATACAGACACCATTATACACTTCCAGTGGGCCATAAGAAATGATTGAAATGGACCCTGTTTCTAAGTTTTGAGTCTATACATTGTTTTTTTAGTTAGTTAGTTTGTTTTTTAAGGAAAAGGTTTGTCTTCAAGAGTAGGCCTGTACATGCAAATTTTGGTTTCCAAAACTATCTAAAGTACTGTATTCGTTCCTAACCTGCAAAATCCGGAGGTGCAATATCAGCTTTGTCTTTTATAGCCATCTTGCCGTTTTTTTTTTACACCAATAAGCGCTCTTACTTTTTTTATAGGTTACACTAAAAACATTTTATTTTGGCTGTAACATTTTTTATTCTATATATTTTTTCCCTCTCTGTTTTTAATTGTTTGATACAAGTGAAGGCACTGACTGGGTTGCTTCTCAGTTTTGTTGTACTCTGTGCAATGGCAAAAGGAACTCTACTCTAAATATGCAGGAAAAATATTTCAGTATACTGAAGCATATTTTAAGATCAGCTCTTTAAAACACTTATTTACTCCATAAAAACTGAGTGCTACTTTCAGGAAATACACTCTGTACATTATCTTTCCTTGGACAATTTAGCAGCTTTTGACTTTCGTCATCTTAGAAGCTGCAGCTGAAGAACAAAGAGCATCTTAGCAATGCCAGTTGTGCGTTTGCCTGGCACTACTATTGATGCAGACTTACATGTGCCTGTTCTGCCCAGGCATGTCTGACAAACCAATAAATAACACATACAACTGAAAAAAGTAGTTCAGCTTTTTCCAAACGTAGAATATGTCCAGACATTTTAGTAAGCCGTTTCAGAAATGGGCTCCATCATGCTGTTTGTGGTTTTAGTATTGTTGTAAGAGTAAAATAATTCATGGTTTTTAAACTATAAGTGTCTTTATGAACCTGTGAAATTGCTGAAGGGCCAATGAACTGTAACCATTTCAAACACAGATATGACAGCTGCTACATTATTAACAGACAGGCCCATGGAAGTAATTACAACTTATGTTACAGGAAACAACTGTTACATTTACATTCACTTCTCATATTCCTCGTGTCCTTCTCCCCCCACTTCCTCTAATCTATGTCCTTGTCAGAGATCATTGGTAATAAAGAGAACAAGCTGTTGTATAAAAGAAAGGAACAAAAGTGCCCACATAAGATTTACAGTCCCATATCCACGAGTCAGAAAAAACAAACATGAAACTTCTGGAGAATTTCAGCAAAATGTTCATTTTATTTTAAGTATAAACCTCCTTCTGAGGCTGATAGTGAATCCTGCCTCCCCTCCAGATGCACATGTAATAGGCCACACTCAGAGATCCCACTACAGACACCAGCAGGATGGCTGCCACCAGGACGATTTTCCACACGGCTGATTCTTCTCCTTCAGCTGGATCTTACAGGAAACACAAAATATTCAAGAAATATAGATCAATGCTATTGAAGATCATGATGCAGGTGTGAGGTTTTGGATTTTCCCACCTTGTTCCTTCAGAACAAACAGCTCTGGAGTGGTCAGCAAGTTCTGGTCCTCCGTCACCACTTCAACAACTTCTGATGGGCTCGCCGGCCAAATTCTCTCCTCTACTGTTAATCCATCAGTGTCTTCATACTGTGGGGTCTCATCAGTGATAAACCACTGGCCCTGGATGTACCGAGGAATGCCTGAAAACGTTAAAATGTCAGTGTGGTACAGAGGGTGGCAGGGGAACAGATGCAAAATTTAACCTCATATATCAAACCTTCAGCCGACAGAAGGGTAATATTCCAATTTTTTTCTTACCTGACTGAGCCGTTGATGTGGCCAAAACAGCCACAAACACAAGATAAAGAACAAACATGACTGTGTTTACCAGTGCTGGGTTTCCTCAGCCTTTTATGGGAGCACTTCATCTATAGAATTGGCATCAGCTGTGGCCCCGTGTGACTCAATCAGGATAAATTACTGCAACTGGCTCTCAAATCTCCTGCTCTGATGTGCTTTTCAGTGCATCCATTTCATTGGTTAAGCCGTCCCTTGAATTACACCTCTTTGATCTGAAAGTGACAGTGGGTAGGAAGGAAGTGGAAACTATGCAAAGAGCAAGTTGTTATGCTGCCACTTGAAGTCACACTGAAGAAAGGTGTTCTTATAGGAGGGCTTTGATGCGGGCTGTATTAAGATAAAGCTGAAATATCAGAGGCAAACCTCCCATTAAGTCCTGAAAAGGATAACAGAGAACCCTTTCCTCAAAAATAGTATTGTCATCTGGCACAGCACGTCAGCGTTTTAAGGATACGTCTCCCATTTTATCCTTCTCCTTCACACATTGAAATGCATATTTCAGTGAAGATTTTCAGAACTTTATATAAATGGTAATTGTATTACATTTGATCAGCTGTGTCATAAATACAAACCTCAACATGCAAAAATCAATTATGGAGCAAAAAGTACAACAACAGAGATCCCTGACTGTTGAGCCCGTGAAACTGTATATTAAGCAAGAATGAGAAAGAATTTCACTCTCAAAAGTTCAAAAGTGACGCCAACATTTTTGGAACATGCTGCAGGCATCAAACTCAGAGTGAGTGTATATTTACAAAAAACTAAAATGTTAATCAGTTTGTCTTTGTACTGTATTAAATCGAATTTAGGTCAAAAGGTTTTTTTTTTTTCATATTTTACGCTGTCTTATTTTTTGGAATTGGGGTTGTGTTTTTGTTTTCCGTTTTGTTTTTAAATTCTTATCTGATGTTTTAATGCAATTTCTTTAAGCATGTTAATTGTTACATTTCTTTTCTTTAGAGTGTGGAACTTATGTTTCATTGTCTATTTGTATGTGCAAAATATATGCAGAACAACTTAAATATATAGTGTTTTTGTTGTTGTTGTTTTTAAGATAATGCTATTATTTCCCAAAGTTAAAAAGTGGTTATGTTCAATATTTGTATTGTAAAAGATGTATTACCACTCATTCAGACTGATTTATGATGTTTGAAAGAAAAATCACACATGCTCATCATTACACAATTTATTTCACTACACAAGTTGTTTTTTCTCCAGTGGAACAGACGTTGTTACAGAATTAGAGGACTGCTGAACATTAGATGTCCACTGTAATAAATGGAGCTTCAGCTTCCATCATTTGCTTTCACATCTGAAAAAAAATAACCTGCACCTTGTAAGCTACAGCACACAGAACAAAAGTTTGAGGTTTCACAATTTTTGTTTTCAGTTAAGGCTGAAAATGTGACTCATAAAATCCTCCTCTGACCACATAAGTAAAATGCCAAAAAATTTCAAAGAAAAGAGAGTAAACTGTTTCATTTGCAGCAGGCAACAATAAAAATACAATGAAGTTCTGTGTACAATCTGAAATGTTAAAATTGAATATGAATATAAAGATCCTCACTAGGGATGCACCAATATGCTTTTTTAAAGTACTGACAACTTGATATATCGCAGCAGAAAAAGCAAAGGTATAATTAATGATGTGTGCAACACATTGAAGTGTCCCAGTTCCAGGGCCGCGTAACTATGCACCATTAATCACCGTTATAGCTTACTGGGACACTTCAAGAAACTATATGTTGATGTTTGACTGCGACACCTTTTTGACTTCTGCTTTTGCTGCAACGACAAGTCAGACTGTCTGTGTGAAAAAGATCCATAACCTCACACAAGGTCAAAGTGAGCTCTGTGCTTTTAGTCAATGAAAACATCCAATATTGCACACACACATATGTTCTGACCATTTAAAAAGCCAATAAAAAACTATTGTTTCAGTGGCCTTGTGACCTGCTCTGGTTATTAAATACTACTGAAAATGTTACATCATTAGTCAGTACCAGCAAGTAAAAACATGACAGTTGGTGCACCCCAGAGTTTTCACAATCTTTTCTTTCAGCATGACGAAGTGAACCACATCCTTCATGGCAAAGAGAATAAGGTGTGACACAAACACATATAAACAAAGGTTATTGCTAACATGGTACACTGGTGTATACTGACACAAACATTGGCAATGATAAACATTTCCAATACGGTACGTCTTTGTGACAGCTCATCCAAATTTCAAGCTACATTTGTATCAGACTTCCCTTCTTATTTCACAACATTTTAACATTATGTAACCACATGCTTTACTCTTAAAGTGGGAAAAGAATCCCTTTAGTTTTTGAACCTCGTGTTTGCACACAACAATTCGTTTCCCTTGCATAGTTCAACATGAGATACAGTATTTTAATTGGCTCCTGAAAGGAAAGCATTAGAAATAATATATAGACATATAGCATTTGTATATTTCTTAAATAATCCCTTAAATCATTTTCTGCATAGGTATGACATTGACCTCCACAAGTATTTGAAAAGTTACTATTAAATCTACTCTTAAACATCAAGGAGGAAAATTGTGCGAAGCTTATAGCGTGCTTGGAGGAGTATGATGTTTTAAAGTCTGATCATATTATACTGTCTGAAACAGTTTGAGTCCAGGTGCTGCTAAGTCAGTTTTAATTTAGTTATAGATGTTTGAAACTGGTATGTCTAAGATTTTCCAGACTAAAGAAGCTACAGTATTTTACATTAAGTTTGTTAGACTTATAGACCAACAGTTACAGTAGGCAATTGAACATATACATTAAGGTTGTCAACCCTTGTAACCATGTAATGTATACATAAAGCGGCATGTCAACCGCTTCAGTCTGTTGTGGCGATACGCCAACACTGCCGCCATATTGGACCAGCTGATTCTCAGCTGATTTCAATGAGTCATGTTATATTCAAGAATTTATGATCTACATGGAGGAGGAAAAAAGTTTTTTTCAAACTCCACATTGATCTGAATCCTTGAATAAAAAAACGACTCGCTGATATAGGTTGAGAAATGTAAACATTCTAGTGCTTAATATCCAGAAAAAATGCAGCTCCCCCGTTTACATGTAATTGTTCACAGGCCAGTCATACCTGGTCCAGTATGGCAGCTACAGTGGCACACGATCTAAAGGGCAATGCAGCCCGAAGACCCTTGTCTATACAGTCGTTGTGATTGGCTAGTTATTTGATAGCTAACCCTGATTGGTTGTATGATTCAGACCAGGTCATATTTTAAGGAACTCTTAAATATTTTTAGTGACATCCAACAGTCAAAATTAGTTATGAAATAATATTGCCTACTGCAGCTTTGAGATATTGGTGAGAAAAAATTCAAATACTTGTGCGGTTCACTGAATAAGTGCAACTTGTTGCTACTACAAATATACTTGAGTTAAGAGGCCTATATATCATACCATAGAGAATAATATAGATTGTAACCGTGATGTAAAAAATAATCCCAGTGCAAAGCTTGGCTCCCATGACCAACAATAAGGTAGAATGAAACAAGACAACTAGATGCTTGTGTTTTCAGAAATAAGAAAAAACTGCTGAAGAATAAGTAAGGAATAAGAGGGACATTATGGCAAACTGGCTTTTTGGCCTGTCAGTACAGTACCACTGAATATGGCTAATAAACACAGCAACAGTGTGGATTTGTCTCGACTCTCATTGACATCTGGACATGAGGTGAGCCACAGCTCTAAACCATGAGGGCAACCATGGAGGCTGTCTTTGTCAGGAACATCACAGGAATATAACAGCACACTGTATCCCTGCAGAAGAACACTTTCAAAAGCAGGATTTCACTGTGAAGAGTGGAATATCAATACATTTTTCATACCATTAGATTCCTGTTTATACATTTTTTTTGGTGTCGTTACCCAGATTGTCCTGAGAGGTTAAAGTTAAGGATCCCAAAGGGGACGTTTCACAGAGCAGGACTTTTAATAAGTTACCTATATAAAGTCTACAATTCTGAAATTAAGTCGATTTTATTATACACCGTGTATCTTTGACTAACTGTACAGTCTTGCTCCCTGAAATCCTTCTTCACACATCTTTAGTGCTTCACAGTGGTGGATAATCAGCACAGGTCTGCATGGACAGGACTGGTCTCTACACAGGAGGGGGCAATTTGTCCTGCATGGTCCCTTCTTATTTGTGCTTCTCTTCCTCATTGTAGACCTTCCGAAGGCTCGAGTCCAGCAAGAAATCCACTGACCTGCAGGGTACAGAGAGTGGAGACATTGTGATGTTGGACACGTAATGCAGCATTTCTGAATCCATTTCATACAAGCAGAAGTGAAAACTTCTACTTTGTGCTTTCTGTTTGTGCAGCTCTCTGTCAATCCACAGTAGTGGCTGATTTTGTTGTGGCTTAAACCTGCAGTGCAGGACTTTTACATATACATAATAAACATCCTTTACATTCAAAATTTTGCCAAATGAGTTCACGCACAGTGGAGTTTTTAAATGTGGTGTCTGTGACAACATTCCCATGCTGGTGGAAAAATGCGGAAACCAGCAATGACTGGTTTCCCAGAAACAAAAAGGGGCAACTGTAGCAAAGAGTGGGCTGTAGCATTCAGGAACCTATGCCATAAAACTGCAGACATATGTCATAAGCACATGTTTGTGTAATTACTGTCACTGCCAGAGGAGGGAGACAAATGTTCCACACTGCAGGTTTAACAAGAGCAGCTCGGTCAAAAAAAAAAAAAAAGACAAGAGGACCTCAGACTAAGGCTAACCATAGACATATATACATGACACCAAATTGACGGCTTCGGCTTGTTGCTACATTACATCTTCGTCCCCGCCATTTTCGCCAGGTCAATATTGACCTGTGAACAAATACATGTAAACATTATGGTGTTTATTTCACGACCGATCTCAGTGAGTGGAGTTATATTCAAGAGTTTATAATGTATGTGGAGAAAGTTAGAAAAAAATCACAACTTTTTTCTCACTCCACGTAGACTATAAATCATTTTTACTCTTAAAATCTACATCGAAACATTCTAAACTAATCTAAACTATTTGTTATCATTTTTTATGAAGACATCTTAAGACATCTTTTCATTTGAATAAGGTTGAATTGTTCTTTCAAAAGCATGAATTTTTAAAGGATACATCTTGTGTTAATCTATTTTTTCTTATCATAAACAAGTCCCATGAAAGACAGAAACCAACGACTGGTTTAGTTCAACATGCCTTGTTCCTACTTAAATTGTCATTTTGGTATTTTTTCAACCCAGACCCTATTTTACCACCCATTTCTGTCCAAGTGTTAGACTACGGAGCTTACAGTATATATGTATTTTCATATCTCATAAATATATAGTTTCATTTTGGAATAAGTCTCAGTCATTCCCTAAAACAGCTGGGAACTGTAGGCTTCATGTAGGTTCAAATGTTACTAAAACAGGAGCAGACTGTGGGGACTATTTTTACCGGTGGATTAATACACATTTGGTGCTCTAGTGAGTCTTTCCAGCAGCAGGATGGTGTATGTGGGATTCACAACACTGACTGTGTTCATGACAAAGGAACATGTCACCCAGTGCAACAATGTGGCTCTTTTATGTGTTTTCATTCATTTTTGGACAACAATGGAGGTCCACAGCACAGAGGAATAAGGTCTATTAGGCTTTGGGATTCACAGACAATACTTGATTGCTGGTTTTGGTCTTTTAATGAGATTTGCTGACATTAAGCAGTCAGTCTTCCACTTTCATAGTGTATATAGAATAGATCAATCATAGAACAACACATCGGTTGAACTGAACTGCACTTTATAAAAAAAACACAGCAGCAATCATGAGCGAGCAGCCACACCATTAAAATCAAATCTTACATAATCAGCAACTTACATAATACATAGATAATACATGAACACAAACACACCAACCTGTCTATAGGGGTAATGATGAAGGGGATTGTGGAGAGGCCTATAGCTGTGGTGGTCCACTTGCGGACGGGCAGAGGCCACTTGGTGGTTTTGCCCAGCAGGTACAGTGATGTGGCACACACGCGGTTGATGGTGAAGCCCGGGATAATCACAGAGGCAAGCGCCTGCCACACAAACGTGTCCACCACTGCCGCCGCTACTCGTGTTGTCTTCCCTGGGTTGTCCCCATGGGCCTTGAGGGACAGACGGAGAATCAGAAAATGAGGGGAATCACAGAGGGGTTTCAAACACAAAAAATAATGTAATCATTTATTCTTAATTCAGACTTGATTTACTGGTTTTAGACTTTAGTTTTGGACCCTGTTCTTTTTGATCATCAAAGAGGCTGCTTCTCATACTGTCTGGCTTGTGACCCGCTGCATATTCCCACTAATTCTGATCAAGAGTTTTTTCTAACTTAATTTGAACAAGTCCTTGAGTCCTGTAGCAATAAAAAAGAAGCAGAAAAAAGAAGCACAACTACTGTATATGTAAAAGAAGTATTTTTTCAGCTTTCCGTTAATGCGCCTCATGATGCCTCAGATTTACCTTGTAATCCCTTGTAATAATCTCCTCGCTCAACCAGTGATCTAACATGATGGTGACCTAATATTTATTTATACCCCTTCATCATTACATAATAATGGAAAATTGACCAACATAAGAGAACACACACAATCCCAATTTCAAAAAAGTTGGGACGTTTTATAAAACGTAAATAAAAACAGAATGCAATGATTTGCAAAAACTTTTCGACCTTTATATACACTTGTTCTGAATTTGATCCCTGCAATCTGTTTCAAAAAAGGTGGGGCATGCAGGCAGCAAATTCAGAATGAGCATGTATTTACAAAAAACGATAAAGTTTATTTCTTGTAACATTAAACATTTTGTATTTGTACTGTATTCAACTCAATACAGGTCGAAAGGGATTTGCAAATCATTGGATTCTCTTTTTACTTATATTTTGCACAGTGTCCCAACTATTTTGAAATCTGGGTTGTACAAACAGCAACATCTTACCACAGCTGCTTTCTTCCCTTTGTCCACAGCATCAGCAGTAACATACGCAGTGGCCACAGCATAGCTGCCCCAGACCAAACTCACTGGCACCAGAGCACGGAAAGCCTCCCCGACTTCATTGGCATAGCCTGTGGGCATACATCCATAAATACAAATAAGACTTTAACCTTCTCAGCCTCCTCTAAATGCAACATAACCTTAGTTAGACACCCCACCAACATCAAGTTTAATGTCAGTCTGAGCAATGTGGCAGTGCATTAAAAATTCAAAGCTCACTTTTTCAGTGATGTCACATTTGAGGGCACTCTCAGGATGACAATTTTTTTAAATGTGAAATTGCATAATATATATCCTAAAACATACAACAGGCTAATAAACCTCAACTTTATCTCTGACATTGTGAAAATGGTGAGTGACATTTGGAAAATTATGCAATACCCATTCCACAAAGGATTGAATGACTCAAATGTCCTTGATGTTTTATTAAGAAGTCACCTGTGGCGTATGCCACAGTACATGTAAATCACCGGTAAAATTAACTTGTCACACGGGAAGTATTATCTTCAGCTCAATGACGACAGAACTATGAGGGTGTGCTGAAGTCAAATTCTGTGGTGTGTCTCCATCTCTGGTACTGCTGGTGAAACTGAGGCTCCTGTGAAGTCAACAGTTTACTGTGCGACAACCATGTCACAGCTTATGAAACATTGCTTGGTGATGATCTACTTTTATCCCAAAAAATGGTGTTTGTCTAAATAAATAGGGAACAATTTTTGGAAGCCAATGAAGTACACACTTATCATTTTTCAGGCTTCTTGCTATTTATTCTCCACTTAAGGCGAGCAAATCAGGATTTAGTGAGGAAACTGATAAGATTCAGATTATAGATTTCTGTTTAAATCTAATTAATCCTCATCACAATTTAGTGGATTATTGAAACAAAAGATTTTTATCTTGTGCATCATCTAAAATAATCAAAACCCCCTACAGCAGCATCATTAGGTGTTTAAAACACAACAGTTAGTGCTAATATAAATTGACTGCTCATACTAGATTACAATACAAATTTCAAAAGGAGTCATGCAATAGTTATTATTGGCGTTGTAGTCGGTCTGTATGGAGTGACCTGTGCTGGATGTTCTGAATTACTGTCTCAATCCATCCCTGCTCTCCAATAGATCTTGTATTGAGGGAAAGGTGCATCGATCCAACACACCACATCAGCATCACCAATAGTGACCTTTTAAAGAGGATCAGGTGTCGGTCTTGACATGACTGATTCACATCAAATACAGTGTCTTCCTTGGTGTATTTTTTAAACTCTGTGTTTCATTATCAGCTATATTCATTCAGTCACAGTGGGCCAATAACCTCTGGCCTAATGTTCCTTTACGTAAATATGATCAGAATGAGTTCCATACAATGTGAGACAGATTTTGTAATTGGGGGAAGAGCGCACAGGTATTTGCAGATGCCCTGAGCTGAAAGATGCCTAACAGCATTTAACATGTTCACAATGACTAAAATAGTTTACGAAAAAGTGTCTAGCGGTATTAGTTTGCTATGGGCTCAAATATTCACAGAACTGTGGAGGAGCTTACAGGAAATAGGACACAACAGTTCTTCTATGCTCACTTTGAGAATAATTTCATTGGAACTCAGTCCTTAGTATGAGATGCTGACGTGAATCATTCTTCCGCAACTTCCTTAAGAGAGACACAACACTTTTGTTTGTTTGTTTTTCCCTGATTGTCTCTAAGCAACAGTCAAAGAGCACATAAACTCAAAAACTAATCATTGCCAGCTTTGTTGTCAGTCATGTTTAGGACTGACAAAATACCCCAACAATGATTATGACCTCCAACTCAGCACTGCATAGAAACACAAGGACATACTCAGAACACTATTGTGTCTCAGGAAGAAAGAAAGAGGCAAAATCTGCACATTAAAACAAAAATCACAGGTTTAATAAGTAGGAATGGCTCACTACCACTTATTAATATGATAACCATACCGATACCACAAACATGAGTATTTGCCAATCCTTTTCCCCTCTTTTAACCAACTAAGCTTAATGATACATTTGTATGGATGCACACTGCTTTACCTGGCCATATCAAAAGCATTGTGGTCTAACCGTAAAACAAAAAGTCTATGTGTCACATTACGGGTGCTCTGTGACTACCAGAGCTGATCACAGTCATTCTATACAAGGCTTGTGATTCCACGAGAAGCGCTGCAGCCTGTCCCAGAAGTGACTCTCTGCTCTGCATCATAGTCTGTTTTTTTTGTATTTATGTATATTTTATACCACATCAAGCTGCCCTGAGCAGGATCGAGTGGGCAGGAAGTCAGACACAGGAACGGCGTAGCGAATCCAGTCAATTTTCAAAATAAAACACCATGTGCGGGCAATACACACTCTGCAATACACTTGCCTTGTGGAGGACAGGTCAAAACCACATCACAGAGGTGAAGAGCCCAGGGGAGTCGAGGTGTTATGCAACACTCTTTTTCTCTATTTTTTTTTTCCACACACAGAACTTTTAGCAGTATTTTTGATTGGTCAGCACCACTCAAACATCCCAAATAAAATTTAAAGTAATTGCATAAATTGCACTCAGCTGCACTCAAAGTTTAGTTAATGATTTACATGATAGTTTTGGCTAGTGGAACATATTAGATTATACTTCTTTCACCCATATATTCAATCAATGATCTAAGACTGAGGTACTGGCACATCCCTCGCAATAGGTGCTTAAAATCCCAAATTTTAGTTTGCATACCATTAAGTAGCTGTATGCACCAACTCAGCATACTGATCAAGAAAATCTGTCTCTCACAGGAACTATAAGCAATATGTTCCTGAGAACAAAGACTAGAAGTTGTGTTAAAGCTTACACTGTGCAAAGTCCTAAAAAATGTGAAAGTGAAGTGGAACAGTAAAAATATCCATTTAGATACAATTTACTCTTTAAGTTTTCATAAAACAATGAAAACCTTCCGACCATGACAAATCAAAATGTCTGCTGGGAGAAAGGCTGGCAAAGAGAACAAGACAACTTTATGAAACTTGGTCTTAGCTGTAGGCTGCCTGGTTTAATACTGTAGCAATGAAAATGACAGTAAAGTAACTTCTGGATGTGGAGCTCCTGACACACTTGTGAGTACAAGGTGATAAGGAGCTGGACTGGTATAATAAAACATGATAACAAGGAGAGCCTAGATAAGATTATCATCCAGCAAGGCACTTCGTTAATAATAAAATGTGCCATGCCCTGGCATAATATGACTGCAGTCCAATTCCAACCTGTGAGCAAAGGCTTCAGATTAATATTTACGATTCACTATTTTCCGTCAGCCCACCAAGGCATGAGGGTGTGTTATGTAGACAGAGTTTGTGTGTTCAGAGGATGATGGAGGCAGGAAAAACAGATGAGATAAGGAATGAAAGGAGGAGGGTGAGGTGTGGATGCTGGGGTGGTGAGTGATAAAAGAGAGGTTCAGCAATGTCCAGTAACAATGACTGGCAGCAAGAAGAGCAGAAAAATAAGAAATGAAATATGTGCACAATAACCATATCCAGGCTCTGATCTACACCTCAACACTGCTGCTGTTTTATTTGTCATCAGTGGATTTTAAAAGTCACCTGGGATACTACATCACATCGAAAGAAACCGCTATCTACATGGATATCAGTCAGTCCCATCGCTGCCCTAATGTTATCCACCAACACTTATCCTGTTGAAAATTTCAACCAAAGAACTTTGGTCTGAAAAGGGCTTTTAGATCCATCAGACTGGTGGGTCCCATGATACATCATTTTAGGATGGTCTGTGTCAGTGAACATGTGATCCGTGTCCACACATGAGGGTCAGTGAACTCCTCAGGACAGACATCTGATGGCTCTGCATTTTCCTGCTCATTCAGTTGGATAAAACATCCAGTCTTTGTTACATAACCACTATCATGATTCACAGCTTTTCCACAGTAGTAAAAAATAATCTTTTCCAGACATGTTAGAGAATTTGGGGAATTCAATGCTGTGAAGAAATTGGTACTTGGCAGAATTTTGTACAGAGGAATAAGAACAAGTAAGTAAGCATTTCAAGGGAGAAAATACATTATATGAATTGGTAAAGTGTCCCAAGCACAGCAAAATAATGAGAAAATACAATGGTAAATCCTTCAGCTTTATATAATACATCTGATGTGTACAGCAATTTTGTTCTTATAAAATTAGTTTTCTTGTTTAACTCTGGTGCTTTTGCTTTCATACTTTATTAAAATAAAAGTAGCCAGCCATGACCTAAGCATGTGCAAAAATTGACATGAATTGTCTTTGGTGATGAATGTTTGAATTATGCAAGTAGAACTGCAAAACAAAGACAATGAAGCAGTCAGTAGCAATCCAAATTTAATCCTACTAATAAAATAATTAATTAAATTAAAGTACAGTGTTGCCAAAGCACGTTGTACAAATTAAAACAAGAAACAGCAATAGAACACAATGTGTAAAGTGCTAAGCAAGAACACGAAACTGCACATAACTGATAGATATCAGCAACAATCTGGCAATAATAACAATAACTAGAGAAGCAATTCCTGAAGCTTCAGGAATTGCTTCTCTAGTTATT
>JAJHUR010090317.1:577-14708 GCA_027495735.1 Lutjanus campechanus | reverse complement strand
GTTAATTTAATGTAGCATTTATTTAATATTTCCGGAACAAAAACGCCTCCTAAAATGAATAATATTGTGCTTCCACGCTGCAGAAAGATTTGAATTGTCAACATCATCTCAAGGTAATTAATCACAGGACATTAAAGTGAAAAGCATCCAGGGAAAAGGATTGTAATTTTCCATCTTTACTTCAGAATTAAGCTGGGATTGGCCTTAGACATACAATACCTTGTTGCTAGGTAACATCAGGATGATGCCTCTGCTTCAACCCGATACTTCAAATCACTGTGAAAATGCAACCCTGTTTCATACTGATGTCAGTAAATCACAGTCACTAAGTTATCATGTTCATGTGAACTATTTTTAATAGTTTAACTTAACTGCTTTCACATGCAACTTATCAATTTTAAAGGGATAGTTCACCCGGAGATACCGGCCGTAGATATATTTGCCTTCTCTCAGCTTGTGGTGCTCAAAGCACCCAAAATAAATAAATAAATAACCATTTTAAAAAATTAACGTCTCTTTCCAGAAATCGCACACACTGCATTATGTAATGGCAAAAGTTAAAGTAGGTTCTATTAATTAATTATTGCATATTTTTTTCTCAAGAATATTCACAGGTTGAAAACTTCAGCACTTTTCTCCTGCACACTTACTAGGTTTGAACGGTTTTTGGCAGATGCACTTCTTCTGTGACAGGTGATGACCTCATCCCTGGTCTTTGTGGGGAAGTCGTCTGCTGAGGGCTCTTCCTGGATGTGT
Organism: Lutjanus campechanus; assembly: GCA_027495735.1. NCBI lineage: Eukaryota > Metazoa > Chordata > Actinopteri > Lutjaniformes > Lutjanidae > Lutjanus > Lutjanus campechanus. Next base: position 13,952 of record JAJHUR010090317.1, on the reverse strand, counting down.
GCTTGTCCAGACACAGATTCCTCTTCAGATTACAGCGGCAGATCTGCTCGTCTGAATCAAAGAAGCCAGAAGCGACTGAGCTAAAAAACATCACTAAAGCATTGGATTCAAAAAACAAAGAGACAAATTCAATCAAATCCTGCGAGCAGGGAGGATGCGTATAAGAGATGGAGATAGTGGAGATGTGAACTGATTCCAAGCCAGCATATGGGGGTATGCTGGCCTGGCCTCAGGTATAAAAACACTCTTTTGTTGCACAGCTACAGTAAGCCACGGTTTTCACATGCGTTCATTAGTACCGCAGATATGAAAGTCTAATTAACAACCAATAAGAAGTAAACGAGTGCTGCCCCTGTTCTCTGTCTATCTGCCACTGATTACTCTAACACTCATTGATCGTACAGTAGTGTGCTTTCACCTTCTGAGAGTTTCGTCCCTTACGCTGCGCTGATGCAGTACTGCTTGCCAGGTTAGGTTCTGCCATCTGTTACTGTGTGTGTAATCTGTCACTGTGTGTGCGTGTAGTTTGCAAGTCAAAATCACAGTGACGTGTCACTTGGCTTACATTACCATAAAAAAAAAAAAGAAAATTGAGGTGAGGATGAGCTAGTGTGTCAGACACTGGGGATCTTGTTAGGTTGTGACATGACATGCACTGCATTACTGTTTACTCTGCTACAAAAATAGTCCAATATGCTTTGTTGCACTGTTATCTGTGTACATTCCTCTTACAGTACTGTCAGTGAACTCTGCTACAGTGCCATTAGAGATCATTCTGATACAGTGCATGTGGCGCACAGTTTTATTGCTTCAATTACCGAAATGCAGAGTCAAGGATGGAGGGGTGTAAGTGATATTTTGGCTGTACATGATTATGATATATGAATAGAGCACTCCTGTTAAAGGGACAGTTCAGACCCAAAACAAAAATACATTTATCTCCTCTTACCATGTAGTGCTATTTATACATCTAAATTGCTTTGGTGTGAGTTGCAGTGACATCGGCTGTAGAGATGCCCGTCGTCTCTTGAATATAATGGGACTAGATGGCACTCAGCTTGCACTCAAAGCGCCAAAAAAATACATACAGCATTGTCTCTTTCCAGAAATCATGACTCGGTTATTCATAATCCATAGACCTTGTTGTGAACCGAATCACATCACAGCACAGAAGGGAGTATGCATCTATTCATGGATGAGAGGGTACAGCTCAGCCGAGAAGGATCCCACGCTGTCATGAGCAAGAGCCTCTCATGAGTAGATGCGCACTTCGATAAGGTTAGCGTTCAGGAGACAGAAAATAGTTCCTAAATGGAACTGCTCACAACAAAGTCTAGTTCCTTTATTTTTGAGAAAAGGCAGACATCTCCAAAACTTGGCAACTCACACCAAAACTATCTAGATCAGTCATTCCCAAAGGCTGGGTTGGGACCCATAGGTTGGTCACAGGAGACTTTATTTGGGTCCCCAAATTAAAAAAAAGAAGTGCATATTGTTTTACTGATGAGAGTATAAAACGAGAGCTTGTTAACTTTCTAAATGCACTAAAATGCCCCGTGTTGATTTCCTACTGAGAGGAAATGAAAACAAGATGGCATGTTAATTCAGCCTAAATAAAGTTTTTTAATATGTGTACATGTTTTCATTAATGTGGCAAGATAATGTCAGACGATGGCAGTCAAATGTTCAGGAATGAACTAACTCTTCCTGGAATGTATTGATAAGGCTTATTGGGAATTGGGTTGCAATGGTTTATTATTTTTAAGAAGTGGATCTCCTGGGGGGAAAAAAAGTTTGGGAAACACTGATCTAGATGGTTAAAATATGTATTTTGATTTTGGGGTAAAGTCTGAGCTTTGTCATGACACAAAATTAACACTTGTGCAGCTGTGCAATAATGTTGGAGGGAAATTACAAATGTGACCGACTCAAAGGTCCACAAGTGTAACTGTCACAATCACAAGCAATGCAAATTATGTATCCTGCTACTGTATGTTAGGTACACCTTGCTAGTGCCGGGTTGGACCCCCTTTTGCCTTCAGAAATGCCTTAATTCTTCTTCTTCACTTCTTAGAGATTTTGGTCCACACTGACATGACAGCATCACACAGCTGCTGCAGATTTGTCGGCTGCACATCGATGATGTGAATCCACCGTTCCACCACATCCCAAAGATGCTCTATTGGATTGAGATCTGGTGACTGTGGAGGCCACTGGAGTACAGTGAGCTCACTGTCATGTTCAAGAAACCAGTTTGAGATGATTTGAGCTTTGTGACGTGGTGCGTTATCCTGCTGGAAGTAGCCATCAGAAGATGGGTACACTGTGGTCATAAAGGGATGGACATGGTCAGCAACAATGCTCAGGTAGGCAGTGGCGTTTAAACAATGCTCAGTTGGTACTAAGGGGCCCAAAGTGTTCGAAGAAAATATCTCCCACACCATTACACTGCCACCACCAGCCTGAACTGTTGATACAAGGCAGGATGGATCCATGGTTTCATGTTGTTTACACCAAATTCTGACCCCATCTGAATGTCGCAGCAGAGACTCATCAGACCGGGCAATGTTTTTCCAATCTTCTGTTGTCCAATTTTGGTGAGCCCGTGTGAATTGTAGCCTCAGTTTCTTGTTCTTAGCTGACAGCAGTGGCACCCGGCGTGGTCTTCTGCTGCTGTAGCCCATCTGCTTCAAGGTTCGACGTGTTGTGCGTTCAGAGAAGGTCTCCTGCACACCTTGGTTATAACGAGTGCTTATTTGAGTTACTGTTGCCTTTCCATCATCTCAAACCAGTCTTGCCATTCTCCTCTGACCTCTGGCATCAACAAGGCATTTCCGCCCAGCAAACTGCCGCTCACTGGATATTTTCTCTTTTTCGGACCGTTCTCTGTAAACCCTGGAGATGGTTGTGTGTTAAAATCCCACTAGATCAGCTGTTTCTGAAATACTCAGACCAGCCCGTCTGGCACCAGCAACCCATGCCACGTTCAAAGTCACTTAAATCAACTTTCTGATGCTCGGTTTGAACTTCGGCAGGTCTTCCTGACCATATCTACATGCCTAAATGCACTGAGATGCTGCCATGTGATTGGCTGATTAGACATTTGCGTTGAAGAGCAGTTGAACAGATGTAGCCTACCTAATGAAGTGGCCAGTGACTTTATGCTCACTGATATAAAATTAAAAAACTGTGCCAAGGCCCTTTGCTAAAAAACCTTCCAATATTTGGCTTTTCACTCAGCTTTATTCAGGAGTACTATTTTATTTATCAAAAAAATCTACATGTTACATTTTTGTTGGCTTCTGTCTGCGTGCGAGATCCTGCATCTTTTCATAGTTTGCTTGCAGATGAAAGCTGAATCTTACTGTAATAACATCCTTGTCCTGCCAGTTATTAGATTAGATTGCACTGCTTCCGAGGAGGTTTAGCACGGGGAGGGGGGTCAGTGTGTTCAGTCACTAATGAGCTGCCCAGTTTAAGGAGACTCTAGTAACTGACGTGAAGGCACAGTAGTTTTGCAACTATTGGGAGCTGACTGTTGTCAAGCTGCATACATTAGTGTGATTAGTGACGGCTGCTGCAGTACGGGGAGAGGAAGAAAGAGTTAGAGGGTGGTAAGGGTGAGCGATTGACAGAGAAGGAAGAGAGAGAGAGAGAGAGAGAGTGAGAGAGGCTTCCTCTCACTCTCTACAGTATGTGATCACCGGTCTGCTGCATTACTCTACAATGCCATTTCTCTGTAGTCCTCCACTCCCTCCCTCTCTCCTCCGCTCCGTCTCTCCGTTCGCAGTAATCTCTAGTCGCTCTCGCTGCCTCGCAGCTTTCTGCCCTGCCACAGCACATCTCTCTCTCCCCTCGGCCCCGCTCTCTCCCCAGTGAGGATGACATCCCCGAATTTGATGAACCAGCGAAGCTCTCATTCTGGCTGGTGGCTTCCGAGGGAGACCCCACATGAACGGGCTTACTGGACGAGGTGGTGCCGCGTCTGAGGAGCTTCGCAGAACACCCATCAGCTGTAGCAGTCTAAGTAAGTGCTATGCTGTTTTACTTATAGTGCTGCTGCTCCTGTCAAAGATGAGGAAAAGGGGGGGTGAGGGTGATCACTTCAGGGAGGGAATGAAACCAGCATCTTTCCTTTGCTGCAATTTTTTTTTTTGTCATTTCCCCCCATCTCAGCATGTTGGAACTATTACCTGACTGATTGATTGACTGACACCGCATCTGAGGATTCATGGAGTGATGAGATTGCATCTGAAGCACCAAGCTTATGCAGCAGCGCTATCTTGTCTATCAGGAGTGAGCGCTATTCTTGGTCACGACACTGAAATGCTGTGTCTTTGTTTGCCCATCTCTCTTCTGTCGTTGTGCTTACTGTAGCATACACTCATACAGATGGCTTTCACTCCCTGGGGTGGCGTTCAAACTCCGCACTGTTTGTGTATGGTCATTATGAGACCACTGCATGCCCCCCCTCCTTCTTTTTTTCAGGTATCTGATCCATCCATATACCTGAGGAAGTTTTGGGACAAAGTTTATCTGAATGTGCTGGGAATTTCCAAAATAATCTCAACTCACTTTTGAGCTTCCATTTTGGTGGGGTGCTACTGTGGGTACTTGGCGTTGATGTTGAGTCCAGAAAGAAAACTGAAATTCTAAAGTCGGTGGGAAAAAAAGTATGACAAGATGAAGAAGACTGTGGTTGGAGGAAAGTATCTCTATGGTAACAGCAGGTTTTTGCCAAGGGTAGAGGAGAGGTGAAGGAAGCTTGCTGCTTCTTTCTGGCGCCCATTCAGCTGGATAATAAATTACAGCACTGACAGGACGTTTCAGGCAGAACAAAACAGAATATTAATGAGACTGATGGGAGAGACATAAATACAGCATATACTGTGTGCTTTATAAGTTTACTAGAATATGTAGAGTGTATTCATTATATAAATGGTTAAAAGTTTGGCAGGGGGACGGTGCACAGTCACATCTGTTGGTGTTTATTTTAATCAGTGTTAACCTGTTGGTGGAGGCAAACCAAATTCGTGGTAAATGGAAGTGAGGAAATGAGAGACACCTGTGTGTAGTCAGGAAGAAACCAACTCTCTGCTGGACCGATCTGTCAATGCTAATGTGAGTTCTGATGAGACAGAGAGAGAGAGAGAGCGAGGGAGCTCTACAGCTCTGTATCCTCAAGTGTCATTTTCCCAAAAGCCTCCTTTAGAAGCCCACACTGATCCTCTTTGTCATTTGGATTGGTGATATAATGACGGACTGGATTTTTGAAGTGCTTTCCCAAGTGCTCGGCATACTTTTTTAGATTGCGATGTGCTGTCGACTTGACCACCACAGTAATGGGCAATGCATCAGTGCCAGAGCACTGAGGTGCAAGTGTGTTGCTGTGGTTGCCCCAGAGGGAACTGAGAATTACGAAGGATGCCACGACAACATCACAATGCAACAGCTAGGGATGGGAACTTAAGAACTGGTTTCAGCTAAAAAAAACAAACAGTTTCAGTCCATCAATCAACTGGATCTGATCTTATCAACTCCTTTTGACGATGACAAAACTAATGCATCTAAGAAGGAGGAGTCATGGCTGAGAGAAAGAAATCGTCCAAAGTGTGGCGCCTTTGCACAAAGAAAGATGACAAAAGTGCTAGTTTTACACTGTCTTCAGACTCAGAGCATTGATGCTGAAAAACTGTGAAGGCCTACTTTTCTGCCACACAGAATATTGATCAAAACCTAATAAGGGAGTTAATAAAGAAATGGACTGATAAGCAGAATATATTTGTATCAATATCATCTTATCAATTTCCGTCCCTAGCAACAGCCTTATCATTGGGGAGCTGAGGAATAATACCAGCCAATTAGTGATCAGAGGTTAATTGTAGCATTAGTTGACTGGTTTTACCCCTCTTCTATTGCAACATGTTCCACTGCGTACTTGCAGTAATTTTAGAATGATAACATATCTTCTCAAACTGGAACTGCAGGTCTAGAAGTGCAATTGCCAATTCTTTGCTGCAGCTGTATCTGACCAGTGTGTGTGTGTTTCTTTGAGTGTGTTAACCATCAGGCCACAGGTATAAGGATCCTCAGTACCACTTGCAGTACTTTTCATGCTGGTAGTTATACCTGTGCGTAAACTGCACAACTTGCCCTTCTAACTGCTCTAAAAATATTTTTTAAAACTTTGAAATGTATTCAAATGCATTCAGATACTCTCATGCATGAATTGTGCTAATCAATGCAAATGCACTAGGCCTGTTATGCACCTTGTATATCAAACACAGATTGTATGGATGAGGCTGCATTTACGGATTGGCCCGGGTTAATCTTCAAAGCCTGTGGTGTTTAGCAGGAAGCTATGGAGCTGGAAAACCACATTTGAATCAGAGAACTGCTGCAGTGGCAGAAGCCTGAAGCCCTCAATCTTTCTCGCATGACTGTGGTATTACTAATTTGTTGTTGTCATGACAATAGGCATAAAATGTCTCTTAGTATATGTGGAGAGGATGGACCGAAAGATCAAACTAGAGGGGAGTAGATGGGAGAAGGACACCGCGAGCTTGTTTTTAGAGAAGAATCTGTGCCACTACATTGTGGCAACAGGTCTGTGATTCACCGCTGCCTACAGCCCATACAGTAGCACTGGCCCCTGGTCACCCCGCAGACTGAATGTAGAGCAACACCATGACTGGGATGCAACCTCTATCCACTCTCCTCCTCTTCAACAACTCTGACTCACAGCCCAGCACACATTATTCAACCCACGAAAAAGAGCTCCTCGACTGAGCTGGAAGCCAATGTTCCTCAGCGAATGTTACCATTCTGTTGATGAGCTCTCATAAATAAGCAGCATTTGTGGGACATTTGTGACTGCAGGTATTGTGATTGTCTTGCGCGCGCACACTGTAAAACCATGCAAAAATGTAGGCTGCTTTCCTTGACTTGCATTGTGTGTAAACTGTAGGATTCCATAACATGAATTTGGTAATCGCCAAACGCAGATAGAGCAGCTCAGTGGTCAAACTGTGTTTCCTGTACTTGTAATGAGCTTTTAAGAGTATAGTTATTAGTAATTGCAGGGAGCTAATTATTGCAGAGGAGGAGCCCAGCTGCACAGTCTGTTAGCTCAGCTCATTATGGGCAGTCAGCTAGCACTTGAGTCTTTTGGAGGAAGACAGCCAGATCTGAGTCCCATCTGGTCTTTCATGCTAGGATGGCACCCTGTAACCACCAACTTTACCACTGGCTGACTGTTAAGGAAGTTCTCCACATTGTTAAGAAGTATACGACACTACATCATGCAGTGTTGTTGCTGTCTCAGCACATAAATAGATGCGTGAGGTTCATTAGCAGGTTTGACGCTCTGAGAGCTGCGAGGACACATGAACCAGGGGGCGAATATAGTTCTTCTGTGTCCCAGTCAGAATTCTTTCACGTGAGTTAGAAATGGGTCACAGATTTCTGTATAGATGTCCATTTATCCTATTTATTTTGCATATCTGTCACTCAGAGGGGGCATAGAGCAAGGGCAAGACCCACACCAGCACCCAGGCTGTCAGTGATCTTTTCCATAAGCCTCTGCCAATAGGTGGCTAAGCTAGCACAATAGAGGAACATATGGACAATAACACCTTGTTCCGTTTGGCATCGCCAGCAGAGGTCTATATGACTCAGTCCTGCCCTATGCATTCTCACAGGCGTCCAGTGGAGTCTGTTGAGTATTTTAAATTGAATAAGTTTAGACCTGGCGTCTCTCATTGTATCTCCTTCACTAGTTTAATCCACTCATCATCTTAAATCATTTTCCCACACAGCTTTTAGGCCTGTAGTGGCATTAAATCCACCAATGAGGCATTTGTGGACTTGACCTGCGTGGAAGGTGTGGAAGACCACCAAACAATTCCAATTTATAGCAATACGCTTTCACATGAGTGAAAATCTGAAGGGGATCACACCTACAAGGTTAAAAAAGTTTCTCAAACTACTTTCCTACCTAGTTTCAGTTTGATTGTTTCCTCAAATGTCATGGTCATCAGTATTATCGTGATCTTGTTAAAATGTGCTGTAAATGTTCAATAAGTACTGATATCGCTGAAGTCATTTCACCAAGTTTTATATTGAAAATCTCTCAATGATTTGAAATGGCCATCTGCCGTGGCCATCATGTCCTTTGTGATGTCAGTGTTTTCATTGATGCACAACTAACCCACGTTACATGCTGTGCCTGAAAGACTGTTGCTAACATAGGCTGATGCTGGACAGCATTCGCTGCGAGTTTTTCAGAGCAGTTAATCATGGTTTTAATGATCATTATAATTTGTAAAAAAATAAAACTGTTTGTCGAGAGTTTCAGGTTGGTTAATTGTGAAACCAGCAATCATTTTGATCCCCGTTTCAGAGCAATAAACACAAATTAGACGTCCTAGCATCTCATCTAAACCAGACAGCATTTCAGCAATATGTGTCATTGATGTAACACGCTCCCAGGCTGAAGATCAGCAGGTGCCAGAGAAAGCTCACCTCAGCTAACGCTTTGCTCACGCCATCATCACTCATTACAAGCCACCTGCTCCTGCATTATGTCATGCCAATGAAACTGGAAGACTAGGCAGTATTCTGATGCAGCTTGGGCACATGCTGTGTGGCCCGCTGTGCATGAACTGAACAACCCACTCCCTAAATGACCCTCAAGGCATACGGATTACTTCAGTCACATTTCTGGGGGGAAATATTAGTAAGCACCAGAGTCATCTCTAGAGACTCATAATATCTGCTGTTCATCTGCAGTGTAGTTTTGTTTTGCTGCTGCATGTGATCTTCCGGGCAGCAGTGATGTGATGGTTTAGGTCCCGCTGGTCACAGACAGGATACGCAATCGATACACACTCAAAAACAGACAGCATGAATGAACATATCACATGAACACGATCATGCAATAATAAAAACGCATAGCAATCCACTCGAGTCCACATGTTATTTGAGCTAGAGTTAAGCATTTTACTGTAGGGAAGAGTGGGAGGTGAGCCTTTGCTTTTAATAGACATTCTCCCTCTGTCGCTCATTCTCCTGCCTGCCTCTTGATCACAAAAGATGCCAAATATATCCAGTGGTGGTAAAAAAAAAAAAAAAAAGAGGCTGTTGTGTGAACATGAGCAGGCTATTTTTAGTCTCTGTTAAGCTCGAATATGAGCGCATGTTTGGTCAGCACGGTATGGATCTCCTGTTGTGTAATTAAAAACGCTGAACAGGTCATCATGTCGCTGTTTAAATGGAATAAGTGTTACAGTGCTGGGTTACCAGGTCTGTGTGCTATATCAGTTTCTTTTTAAGTCTTCAGTGCTTGATTGCTAGGTGCTATCCTTGATATAATTTGCTTTTGAGATGTGTTTAATATAGGCACATTTGCTTGATTAGCTATTTGCGATGAGCATGATTATTTCTAGTTTTGATTGCATTATTCACAGCTGCGATCTAGGGCTTGATATCTCTCATGGTTTACTTGTTTAATAAGTAAACATTTAGATACATGAATTCAATAGTCTGCTTTAACTTTTGTATGCGTCAGAACACACATGGAAGGTCAGTTATTCCAATTGACAGGCTGAAGAAAGCCATCTATACAGTGTGATTATAACAGGTAAGTGTTTTACATAAGAGCATTGAGTCAGCCCTTCACTGTTCAAGAGAGACTGTGCATAAAGGCTGCTTACTGTCATGTTTCTCCCCCTATTCCTTTTCACCCATCCTCTCTTCACGCTGTCCTCTCCTACAGATTAGTGGCTACACCCGTCAACATCTCTAGATAAGACCATCTACTTTGGAAAAACCTCATCAAAAACGCGAAAAACAGCCAGAATTGCCGGACACATGTCACAGGTATTACTCTTCACATGGTAAGAGTTTGTTTCCAGAACGAGCTAAACCAGGCATCTGTTTGTCAGTTTGACTTTACACTGTAGCTCAGCTGGTGTGTGTGTGTGTGTGTGTGTTTATGTATCTTAGTATTCCACGTCACTCTCTGACTATTTGTGAAAGTGTGGCCGTCCTTCTGGCATGAATCTGTTGCAGTTACAGGATACAAAAAGCAACAATCACTATGTGCGACTGAACACCATGGAGCGAAATTAACTGTGAAAAGAGACAAACTAAGTTCATCTAAATGATGAAACACTTAAACAAAACAAAGTGAATTAATATTACTTTATTTATTATTTATGACATGGTTTTGCACTGTCATGGAGAGCATGCCTTTCTTCTCCACCAGCTTCTCATCATCAAATTTCATTATTCTTTGCCCGCCATAAACAGTTTTTGTTTTATAAACTATGCTTTTTATTAAAAACAGTACTGCACCTGGTATTTCTATCAGCGATAGAAAAGAAAACCGAAAATCCCTGTCCATTTTCTTAAATAATGTGACATTAAAGCTACTACAAGGAGCTCTTAACCGGTTATGAATCAGTCTCTATTTTTTTACCGATCCCTCTATACAGCCTGCATAAGCAAATGAGACCATTAGTGAGAAGATCGGCTGCTTCTACATAGTGGTTTTTAATGCTTGCCACTGAGTCGGAGTCTCCTTGAAATCAGATGAAACAAGCCTGTGTTTACCTTTTCCCAGGCAAAGTCACAGTGTGTGTGTGTGCTTGGCTCAGGGTGTTGTGATGCATCTTGTGCAGTAGTAGAGGGAAGGTACATGCCTACTTCCCACCCGCTTGCAACCCTCTCGCTTACGGCTCACTGCCGCTGACTATCCCATGTGGTGAACAGGGAAGCAACCTTGTGCGCAAGACTTCTCCTGCCAGTACACAGCCTCTCTTACGCCAAGACTCTTGCCAGGCCTCCTCATGGTCGCACACTGTAACTGGGTACCTAGGCAAACTTGACAGGGGAATCTTGGAGCTGCAGTGGTCCCCAGAGGTGTGATGTGCAGGTCCACAGCTGTGGATACGCCCTGGCATCCACCAACCACTGCCCTGCTGTCTTGTGGGTGAATCTGGGAAGAAAAGGGCTAGGGGAGTACATCCTGAGAGAGAAGCAACATGTAGGCGGTCCATGACAGGCTTAGGGTCCAGCAATCATGTGCAGCAGTGAAGAGGTGGTATCGTCCTGGGTTTCTCCCTTGCCACTGGATTCCATGCCTTTGTGATGAAGATAGTGCTGCTGGGACTTGTGCACCCTCAGATTCAAATCTGGAATTCATACTAAGTCTGGTGACCATAGGAAGTCCGGTGACAGGGGGAGGTCTGAATGTACTGGGAGTCTGTAGCCAGACCTCTGCACGTCAGCGGCACAGGGTTATCATGGTCATTAACAGCTGGGGTTTGAGTGGCAGCTGCTTGCGGCAGACCCCTGTATGACCGAGCAGCCCCATTTAAGAGTCGCGCTGCTCATCCCAAATCTGGAGGAAGGCCAAGAAAAGGCCTAATGACCTACAAGGACATTCCACTACAGCGGTCGAAAAACAAGAAATAAACTAATCCCCCTCAAACTGGCTGTATGTGTAACATCAGGACTCTTTTGGACAGTAACCCTGACAGGCTGCAAAGAAGAACTGTGCTTGTTGCAGCTGAGCTTAGGCGTTATGATAGTGACATTATTGCCTTGAGTGAGAGCAGAATGCCAGGGCTAGACCTTTTTCTGGAGGGGATACCCCACAGGAGGACCGCATCAACAGCCTGCTACCTCTTCCTCATGAGTGTCACCTGGCTATTGCGCAAGGAGGTAGAAGAAAACAGTGGTGTGGACTACAGGTTGGATGGAAACCTGTTTACTATCGGGAGGCTCCAGATCTGTAAGCACTGTAGAGCTACATTATGCAGATGACTGTGCCTTTGTGGCACATACACCAAAGGCTTTGTGAGCAAATTTAACAGCTGCTGTGAAGGCAGAAACACTTCTGTTTTTTATCCAAAGGAGCCTCCAAAATCAACTGATTATGAAAGTTCCTTGTAGTAGCTATAATGTCAAAACAACCCATCACCATTTTACCATTTGGTTTTACAGTTAGGCACGCTAATGGCAAAAAATAATATTTTGGTGGATTTGCTCTACTGGCTAATAGTGATAATAATAATGCATTTTATTTAATGACACCTTTCAGGACACTCAAGGTAAGGTCATAAAAATTACTGACTAATTGTAACAAAATACTGAAAGTAAAAATAGCATGTGATTCAGTGTATTCCAACCAGCAGCTTGCAGCGATGTATGAGGCAACCTGCAAAACAGGCAATACACCAGTTACAGAAATATAGACTTACAGCAGTAGCTGAAACACTTTAGCACCTCTCTCCAAGCATAAAGCAGCATCTTCTAACATCTGTTCTGTAAGATCTCTGTTATAGTCCATCATTAGCCTGTGTTATAATCAGATCAAATCTTTTTCAAAAGCATCAAGTGGCTCTTTGCAATAAGGTTGGATTCCAGTACAATGTTGACCCATTGCTTTTAGTGGCCCTGTGGCTGTGTTGTTGTGTGCATGTGTGTGCATTCTGTGTGTGTGTTAGTCTAACAGTGTTCCAAGTGCTGTGACTGTGTATCTGTGGCTGTGGCTGCTGTTTCTCTGTTTTCCTTAGGCCCTGTAATGCTGTAATGGGACATCTAATTGTATCATCAATCGCTACCAATGACATGTGCCACCAAACAAGCCCAGTCTTGCCCACACACACACACACACTACAAATGTATTGTTGTTCACATTGTTGTTGTTGTTGTTGTGTTTTAGACAAGGGACACTGTGAAAAAAAAAAACTTCTCTCCTCACATACGTGGGCCCCAGAGATTCATTCGATGGCACTAGAAAAGTGAGAGAGAAAAGTTTGGTCCATGCCATGTTCTTGTTTCCAGGTTGAGCAGGAAATCTCACTCGTCCAGAGGAAGATGTCGGACCTTGAGTCAGTGCTGCAACAGAAGGATATAGAGTTGAAGGCCTCAGAGACCCAGAGGACCATCCTGGAACAGGACCTGGCAACCTACATCACAGAATGCAGTGTGAGTAGACCTGGAGTTTCTACAGTGGGCTGTTTCACTTCTTCCAAATATGCACATGTGAGTGTATGTTTACGCATGTTAAGGGGACATAAATCTGTTTACTAAGTCAGACTGTGGGGCATCGCCTTCCTTAGTTGGATAAAACATGTCCTTTTAAGATCAATCATTAAATTTAGGGTGAAGTCTTAGTTTTAGGTTAGAATAAGGTTAGACTTTGGTTAAGGTTAGGGTAAAGGTCAGGGTTAGGCAAGCAGTGGTTATCGTTAGTCCTCAGAAAATTAATTTAGATCATGGAATCATTTTTGAATACAAAATACACATGACAGCAATGATTAATACGAGCAGATCACAGACCCAAAGGGAAGGAAAAAATAGCATA
>JAJHUR010090316.1:7844-20607 GCA_027495735.1 Lutjanus campechanus | reverse complement strand
TGATTGAGCTCCGGTATGTAGTAGACCCAAATGAACAACAAGAAAATTTAGGTTTTGCTTTTTGTTCCCATACTGTATCGAAAATGAACCGAACCGTGACCTCAAAACCGAGGTACGTATCGAACCGAGATTTTTGTGTATCGTTACACCCCTAATGGAGTAACAACACATCTCTGACTAATAGCAAAAAAAAATGCAGTTACTTTGCAGTTGCCTGTCTTGTATCTATGAGAAGGATCTGGTTGGAATGGAAATCTGAAAAACCACCTAAAGCATCTGACTGGCTTAGCGATGCTTTTTCTCGGGCTAGAAAAGCTATAGGATCAACAAAAAAATGTAATTTAATTTAGGATCCCATGATATCCTACTTTAAAAGATTCAAAACCCTCCTAATTCGATGGGCACACACCACCTTTTCCTTTACTTTCTTTTCTCTTTGATAATGAAGGTTATTGTACTTTTGCATAGCTAGACCCATCTACATAGTGCAACACGTTAGTGCTAAAGAGAGGAAAGTTACTTTAGCGTTATTGACAATAACGGTGATATTTAAAAAATTGGATATTGATATCATTAAAAATACACATTATATTAACATAATATACTAACATATTGTGTTAATATAATGTAAATAACCCAGTGCCTCAACATACTGTGCTCTTAAATCAGCATCCAATTAAATGTCTTATTTATTCCAAGAAAGATACACTCAATGTGTATCACATTGTCCATTTTTATCGTTAATGTACTGGAAAAGCTTAATGCATAACAACAACACTTTAATGAAGACAGAGAGGTTCATTTGCTGTGGGAGTTTTTTTAATCTTTTTTAGGTTTTGTGTAGCGTGCAGTCTGTGGGACGAGGTATGAGGACAAGTGATGATCTAATGTGCATGTTTATTTGATCTGTTTGGGTCAAGATGTTTTATTTACAGAATCCTGTGTGTGTTCCAGGTGTGCAGATGTATGTGTGTAACAGAGAGCACTACGGATTCCTGCCCGTCCCTCTCAAAGCACAGCAGAGTGTGGAGGATGAAAGCGAGAGTTTCATACATACCATCACAGAGGCTTTGAGTGAGTACACACACACACACACACACACACACACGCACACACACACACACACACACACACACACACACACACTCCAGCTGTTGTGACTTTACTATCCGTCAGTCTTTGCTTACTTCACCTCTCAGGTTTGTTTCTTCTCCTTCTTGACCTCTGTGACCCTTCATGATTGCATCCTGTCAACTCTCTTTGCTTTAATCCCCCTCCTCCTCCTCCTCTGCTCTGTCTTCTCACCCCTCCTCCCTCTCCCTGTTTTTTTGAACCCCCACCTCATGCTCACTACTTTCTCCCCCTTTTGGCCTCCTTCACTGCTCTTCTCTCTGCTGAGATTATAAATAAACCAAATCAAACAAACCACCACAATCCAGAGGAAATTCAGTTATTTTATAATCCTGTTTTTTGCTGTCTTAACCTTTCGCCTCCTTCCTCCCTCTCTGTCCACAGTTGACCACAACATTGAGCCCTCTGAGCACCTGTACTCTCCACCATCACCGCAGGACACGATAGGCTTTGATGAAGTGAGTTATGAGTGTGCTGAGCTCTTCAGCTTCTGTCTTTCAGTATATTTACTGATTATCAGAAACTCCATCTTCCTGTTTTTGTAGCAGTTTCCTGGTATTTTCATGTTGCTCTTCTTTCTTTGCCCTTGTTTTCACCTCATACTTCTCTGTCCCTAGCTTCTCTTTTCTCTGTCTGTTTCTTTCGATCGTGCATCTCCTATTCTACAAAGATAGATAGACAGTGACACTGAGAAAAACACATACCAAAGGTGTGGACTTGAGTCAAAAAACTTCGACTCGAGACATGACTTTAGACCCGTCTTGATAAAATCAAACTTTACTTGACTTTATCATCAGTGACACAAGACTTGGACCTTCCCCCAAGCCCAAAGATTAAAAGGCATGCCATTCAAAAAGTCTGCCACAAATCAATTAATTTCCTGAACCAATCGAACGTTAACCATATAACATAAGTAAGATTTCTGCATTAAAATGTCTAAAAATCTAGACGTACTGTATATTATATATTTTATTGAGAGAAACGCACAGAAATCCATAATTTATTCAAGGTAATGGTGTGTTTCTTACTAGCTGGAAACACAGGATATGTCGTATATGTCAGAGAAAGAGGAAGGAAGTTGGCAAAGGTGACTAAATGTAACTTGAATAAAACTTTAATATCACCTCCTCCTTGAACATCATTTCTGCCTGAGTCGTGTCAGGTAGATTTAATCAATTATTGGGGTTGTTTAAACATGAAAATAACTCCCATAATCCAATGCCACTTCTCAACGTCATCAGTCTACATATTTTTTGTTTTTATGTGAGAGAGACACCTGGCACTAGAATTTACATACTGTGAGTTTAATACTATTCAGTTCCAGAAAGTTGACACTTATGAAAAGCACACGGATCAAAAGCTACTACTAATGCTTAGCTAACATTAGCTTAACAGTTAAGTGGCTTTGTAAATCAATGAAGCTTGAAACTCACTGTTACATTATGACTTGTTTAGGACTTGGGACTCAAAGGTTAGGACTTAGGACTTGACTCAACACTTGTCTTGACTTGAGACTAAAGTGCAAAGACTTGATGCTTACTTGTGACTTGTGAAACAATAACTTGCTCCCACCTCTGACACATACTAGAAAAGCATTAGCAATGTACTTAAAGAATAAGGTTTCAGAGCAAAGTCAACATTTATCTCTTCAGTGAACATGTCTCCATGTTTTCCTGTTTAAATGTTTAGATTTTTCTGATAAATCTGAAGCGACGGACGGACAGAAGAACCAGGATGTTGAAAACAATGGCTTCGCTGGGTCTACATGCCACGCTGACAGATGCAGTGGACGGCAAGTAGGTCACAAACACACAGCCCTGCACGCACTCAATGAACTGACCTAAAGGCTGATTTGATCCTTTTGAAGTTTAGTGCACCACAACTAAAGCAAGATTTCTCTACCATAAACATCTGATGCACTTTATCTGTGCTCCCTGAACGTCAGCTAATATGATGCCTCGTCGTCTGTCTCCCATCTGTTGCTGCTTTTTCTGACATCTATATCCAAACATCCAGTCTAAACAGTGATTTGGTGTTAGGCAGTAGCAATATGCTTGACTTGCTTTCCCTCCTCAGCGCTTACGTTAATCCACTTTTAAGAATGTCCTAATCCCTCTTCCAGCCTTTGTTTGTCTGGCAAAATGTGTTACTTGTTGCAGCTTGCTGAGCTTGACTTTGCTGTGTTTTGCTGTTTTCACTGATGACAGACTCAGCTGCATAATGACAAGTGCTGTTTAAAGAAGTATCCCTCTTTTTCCTTTATTACTCCTACATTTCTCCCTCTCTTTCAGGGCTCTCAATACGTCCCAGCTGCAGGCGTTGGGGATAGAGATGATGCCACACTACAAGGACCCTTACTCAGGTCGAGTCCTGACCAGAGGGGAGATTGGTTGCTTCCTTAGCCATCACTGGATATGGACACAGGTGAGGGCAGGAAAGAGTAACACACTCATATGGGGAAGAAGAGCTGTGTAGTGAGCAGTGAGGGTTCAACCTGCTGAAGTGTCCTTCACCAGGAAACCAAATTCCAAAGGCCTCCAGATTAAAAGGTTGCCTGAAAATTGATATGCATGTAAAGGTATAAAACTATTATTCAAAATTCCATTCCATTTATTTACATGTCTTTTATTGTGTAACATGTTCAGTAACATGTTGAGGAAAACTCATAGACTTGCAAGGTTCAAATATGGCAAAGTGACTAAAATTGGACAGTTACACTTTAGATAAGTAATCCAAAGCAACAAGGTGTTGAACATAGCAGATTATATTGTTGTTGAAGTTAAAGCGATGGAAATAATCTAAACATTATGATCAGTTGGCATGCACATAATATGACAGCCGCTGGATTTTATCCACTTTTGTTTTTTACTTGGCCATTATTTGAGACCAGGCTTTTATTTGACAAATAGTATTTATTTGAGTAAATAAGTAGGTATAATAAAATCAATATTATATAACGTAGTTGGATGAACAGTTGTACATTTATAAATCAGCCTCCCAACTAACCAAAGCAAAAATAATGCAGTTCTGCAACACACACTAAGCTGGTTGAGCTAGCTATAAACTAAACATATAAGAGTTTTATAACTTTACGTGCATATCAGTTTTCATGGGCAGCACAATCATCATCCGGAATAACAAAAAAGAGGGACAGCTGACAAAACCACATCACTTATTCTTTCACTTTAACGTGAGTGTGTGTGTTTTCTGCCCATCAGGTGTTGGAGCGCGGCCTTGAGAGGGTTCTTGTTTTAGAGGACGACGTGAGGTTTGAGCCCAGGTTTAAACGGCGGCTGCAGGCCATCATGGATGATATAGACAAAGCCCAGCTGGACTGGGACCTCATGTAAGAACACTCACCATCCATCCACACCCACTAAAAATTAGCACCCATCTGTGTGAAGCCTTATCAACACTCTCTTTCCTCTTTCCACTCCAGCTATGTGGGGCGTAAGCGTATGCAGGTGCAGCAGCCGGAGCAGTCTGTGGAGGGTATAAACAACCTGGTTCAGGCCGACTACTCATACTGGACACTTGGCTATGCGCTATCGCAGCAAGGAGCCAGGAAGTTACTCGCTGCCAATCCCTTCACAAGGATGCTGCCCGTCGATGAGTTCCTGCCCGTCATGTTCAACAAACACCCCAAGTCAGTCTTTACTTCATTTTTTTATGTAGAATGACAATGCTGCATAAATGCTTTACTCTTAAAGGGACAGTTTGGATTATTTGATGAAGGACTGTATCAGGTACTTATCGATAGTCAATGTATTACCTGTAGTAGATGATGGCTGGCACGCCCCCAGTTAGGGCGAGCAGAGACAGGTACCAGCACGGAAGCTAAGCAATGTACTGCTTTGGACAGGTTCAGCAGCGAAAGGTATTTTAGCCACTTAAAAAGGCCCACCTAAACAAATCAACATCAGTTTAAGAGTACACTATATTTGGAGTATTTTCACCATTTAATTTTGCTGTCAGACAGCTTTTTCCGACAGGAATCCGTCATTATGTAAGCCAAATATCGCTCTTTCCAAACCAGCCAAACTCTGTAGGCAAACTTAACAGGAGATGCTGATCTATCACTGCCTCAATCTGTTAGTTAGTTTGTGTTATTGTATGACTTCAATGTTTTAAAAAGATAGTTCCAATTTACCAAAGTCACACAAAAACGCACAAAATCTAACAGATCGAAGCAGCAGGAGCCCAACAACTCTTGTGTTCTGCGAGGTAAAATTATGGATTTTGCTATGGACTATGGAATTCGAAAAGGCTGCCGGATGGCAAAGTAAAGCAGTGAAAATAACTGCTATTTATTTTTTTAGGTGAGCCTTTTTAAGTGTCTAAAATACCTTTTGTTGCTGACCCTGTCCACAGCAGCACATGGCTTATCTTCCATGCTGATACACCTGCTGCCTCTTCAAACAGGGGGCGTGCTGTCCGCCATCTATTGTAAGAAATAATGCACTATGGATAAGAACCTCATACAACCCCAGATCAAATAAACTGAACTATCCCTTTAATGTGATAACAAGCACATGTGATACATAAGCATGGAATTTTATTTGAGGCATGTAATGCAGAAAACCACCAAGTATTTCTGTATAATGTTCTCTGACACAGACAGAACGACCATTTTAGACAGATGAACAGACAGACAAATATTTACACAGGACCACAAATAGATGATTGCAGGTGCACTCTCACATAAGAACACAGCAGGTAATCCACATTCAGAGTAAACATGAAGATGCAAAGCTAAATTTAAAATAGATAGCTAGTGAAATTTAGGCATGCATGGATCCTGTGCATGCACAAAAACAGACTCTACAGTGCAGTAATTATCTATACATAGACACAAACATAAGCCCGATGTAGACTTTTAGACTGTGGAACAGTGTGCAGTGTTCTTATTTGTTCTCTCGTGGTAGACCACAACCTCCATCCACTTCAACTCAAATGCTCCCTATATGGCTCTATCCTTTTCCCTCTCTCCTCCCCCCATGATTATGTCTGTCTTTCTGTCTTATGTATTTCCAGCAACACCACCGCCTTCTTCTTTTTCTTCTTCTTCTTCTTCTTCTTCTTCTTCTTCTTCTTCTTCTCCTTCTGTGCTCCCTCACACACAGGGCATGAATTGTTCTTGGGGTTCAGTGGGTACGGAGCCGTGCACATGACACACAATGCCTGCTTTTCTGTTTCTATTCTCCTTGGGGGATTCCTGTCGTGCCCTGCTCTCCTCCTCCACCTCCACCTCCTCTCTGCTCCCCATTTTCTTCTTTTTATCCTTAAAGTCACCCCTCCACCTTTCTTTATTCCTTGCCTTTTTACTTCTTTTACATTCCCTGACTCCATTTGCCTTTATTTTTTCAGAGGTGGACAGTATTAAGTACAAACACGTCATTGTTGTACTTAAGTAGAGTTTGCAGATATCTGTACTTTATTTGTTTAATTATTTTTCAGACAGATTTTTGACTTTTATTCCCTATATTGTAACACAAATTTCTGTACTTTCTACTCCTTAAATATCTGAAAACAGCCCCATTACTTTAGTTTTAATGCATCTGAGGGGAATTTGTGATTACTTTTATTTTGCATCATTATGCGCTGCCTTCCCAACCTCAAGAATGATTTCAACCTAAATAGATGGAGAAATAACACATAAACAAGACAATTCCTTGGTTTATCCATCAGTGCATTTCACAAATATGACAGACATAACAAGACCGTCATCAAACAAAAATGATGAACATAAAAAAAGATGGAACAAGACCAAAAATGAAATAAAAATGTGAAAAAGAGTAGTAGGAAGATAAGAAACACTTCAAACAAAAACGACATACCAAGATTAAAACGGAGTAAAAGACATCACGAGATGAAACAGACAGATGGAGACTTGGATGCAGAGAAACGGTGAGGTCAGTATTAATGTCCTCTTTTTACTTTCATACTTTGGGTTCATCTCAGAGCCTGTACTTTTGAACTTTTACTGGACTAAAGTTGGATCAGTACTTTTACCTTCACCAGTTTTTTTGCTTTTTTTTTACTCAAGTATCTGTATCTCTCCTTGAGTAAAGAATGTCTGTACTTCTGCCACCTCTGCTGTTTTTATGCACCTATTCCCTCCCTGTGTCACCCGCTTCTCCTCCCCCTTCCTCCTCTCTCTTTGAGGAATGTGGGCCAGCACGGCTCTTCCTGCTGGTTGGAGAGGGGGACAGGATTCCCATTGATAGAGGTCTGAGCGTGGGGGTGGGGTAGGGATGGACACTGTGTGAGTGTGTGTATTACTATATAAATATATGTAGATGTGTGTGCAGTGTATAGGCTACTAGTGAACACACTGTGTGTGTATATTCAACAGTGACAGAAGGTGAGTTTGTTTAAAAGTGAAAGAAATGGGAAATGGACAGAATGTGGAAAGGTGGTAGGGAAATATGGAAAATGTGTAATTTATTTAAATCAACAGGACGGGATTATGTGCTTAAATTGTGGATGTTATGTCAGATATGTTGTTTTTTTGGGGGGAGTAAAGCTGTATGCTGAGGCCCTGCTGCCTTCCTAAACTCAGTTTCTGCTCAAAAATGCACATAAACAGAAACAAGAGCATGTGAAGAAGGCCTCATTGTGTGTTTGTTTGTAGCAGCAGGTCAGCCCCTCTGAGGTCTAATAAAGGTGTAGGGTTTCACTGTCCTAGTGGAGTGCTGACCGGTTTTAAACAGGCAATCAGACGGCAGGGAGTTGACCTCAGTAGTGACCTCTGTCTGCACGAGTGTGACTCCGCCTGGCTGATGTGTCGCACCTAAACAGCCCCCAGTCGTCCATGTGGTTCTGCTGCCGGCTGAGCATGACAGGCTGATTGTAGAGTTTTGTGCTGTTTAAAATGTGACATAATATGATGGTTACTTACTTACTTACTTTATCATACCCAGTGTTAGCTGTAATGTAACTGGGTATATTTACTCAACTGACTTAACAAATGCAGGTATTAAAAAGGCTGCTCTTTGGATCCAAAGACATGTCATGAGAACAAAGAAGAAGAATGGGATGCTGATGACATCAAATAACTTAATTAAATCAAAACTGATCAGAAAACACTTAAAGATACATCAGTATAATAAGAACTGCCTAAAATGACACGTTAGAGAAAAATTAATTTGACGTCTACTTTGACGTCGCTTAGCTTATGTCCTGTCTGCTAACATGGAGACTGCCTGGTTTATGATCTATGTTGCAGTCAGTGACCAGGAGGTGATCAAGATGTTTTGACTTCATTTTCTGGAGTTCTCATATTGTCCTTTTCTACATATAACATGTCATAACAAAAAAAAAATACTACCCGGAACACTGCTGTGCAAAAATCAAAAGCCCATTTAGGCTCAGTGCCTGTTAACGTCTGGTTATGACTTATTGATCATAAAGCAAAGTCTAACCTCCCTTTTTTCTTTTTTACTCAAATGCTGTTTTGAGGTGCTTGTACCTTCTTTGAGTACCTGCATTTTATTGTTGGCACTAAATACCTGTATTCTGTTTAAGGCTACAGCTAATGTTTTGTTATACCTTAATCTGGTGTCTCATTTGGCTTATAAAACACCAGAAAAGAGTGGAAAATGCTGTTTTGGAGCACAAGGTGATGTCTTCAGATTGCTTGTATTGTCTGATCAACAGTCCAAAACCCAAAGATCGTAAGTTTAATCTCATATATGATGAAGAAAAGCATCAAATTCCCTAATTTGAGAACTGTACTCTGTGAATTTTTGATATTTTTGCTTGGAAATAACTGGAAAAATGACCAAATAGCTACTGATTAACTTTATTTAGATTCACTACACAACTATTGGTTTTAGCTCTAATTGTCTTACATTTAAGAGGGACAGAATGGGGTTTTTAAAATTCTCCTTCATTTGTCTAATAGCTATAGACACTAGTTACTTTACAACTTCAAATATCTGACCTAGAAAATATATTATCGCCATGTAAAATATGAAGCAATATATTGACAGAACTACTCTACAGCATATAAATAAATGGGTAATCACTGGTGTTATCACTGATACTAATTAACATTCAGGTCAAACAGAGTCGAGCTGCTGCTGTTGTGCATGTTGTCTCACTGGAAAGACGACACCAAATGTGTTTATTACTATTTCATATCAACATGGCTGCTGCGAAAAAGGTCTATTCATCAAATTAAGTCAGCCTAAACCACTTTAAACTTAATTCAAATGAATTCTTCTATCACTGTTATTGCACAGCATGTGATTTTGTAAACAAATAAAAACATTATGACTAACTTGTACTGCAGTAGAGAAGAGTATCCTGTTCCTCTATTTGAGATCCTGTAAATTTGCTGTCTATGCTGGAATCATATTCCGGTACGCTGAGTAAGAGTATGACACCAGAACTTCCCGTTCCCAATTTGATGCGTCAGAAGTGCAGCAAAACGCAAAATAATCATGCAAACAGCAATAAGTGAACTCTGTCCTTGTTTGGCCTTCCTTCCTCTTCTCTTTGATGACCTTTGATATAAATCAGTCACGGGCAGAGCGAGTTGGTGATAATGATCACGTTGGTGGCAGATCACATTTCTAAATTTAAGTATGTTGACAGGAAAGTATTTTGATAAGTGATTGGAGCGTAGCATTGGTTTGCAGCCAGGTCCCTGACATTTCTCACGTACCCAACAGGTTGACACTGTAAGCTATACTTAATTTTTAATATTAGTTAGTCACATAATTTAGTTATTCTTTAAGGCCTGATCTAATGAAAGAAAAGAAAGTTTCTCAAAGGCTTAAGTTTCTCACTGTCATGCTATAGCCTTGTTATATTTATGTTTTAATAAAAATTTAAAATTCTTGGAAATTGCTTTAGCCAATTTTCTAAAATGTTATGACTGAAATGCTTAATCAAAAAATAATCAAAATAATCTTTAATGACTGTCATAATCACCATTAAAGTACTTCCAGTGTCCATAACATCTCTTTTACTACTTTGTTCCTCTTTCCCTCTCCCCCGTCTTTCCTCAGCACTGAGTACATGTCTCACTTTGAGCCGCGGGACCTGAAGGCCTTATCCGTGGAGCCGCTGCTCATCTACCCGACCCACTACACCGGAGAGCCCGGCTATGTCAGTGACACAGAGACCTCCACCATCTGGGACGACGAGGCCGTGGCTACAGACTGGGACAGGCAGCACGCCCGCAAGACAGCCCAGCAGGGTAGAATCCGCCCTGTGGCGCAGAACAGCGTCACCGGAGACTCGCCGCCACCTGCAGCTCGAGCCTCGCGAGATGAACTCTGATACAGAGACCTGAAATGTGGAGAGAGAGACTCGTGTTTACTACGTTGCGTACACGCAGTGAACGTCTCGTGTACGCACACTTGAAAAGACACTTGATCTACGAGCTGATGTACTGTACATTAATTCACAAACACACACACATTACAGTAACACACACTGGTGTCCACACGGATAAAAGCAGAGTCAAGATGTCAATTTACTCTGCGGCCTGATGAACGGACACTGAGAAGAGGAGGACAATCTGGGATGAAGGCCAGCAGGCCTTTTGACAAAAGCTTTATTTATTCCCCTTGTGCCTCCTCTGGGCATGTGGAGGCAGTTACAGTACGGCCTGAGGAAACTTAAGCAACACATGGAAGACAGCAGCTATCATTATTTGCAGGACTTGAAAGAAAAAAAAAACATTCTCACAAATCAGTTTTTATATTGTTTGAGAAGATTATTGTTATTTAAACAGAACAGATGTGTTTTTTAATGGACAGCTAAAGAATAAAGGAATCTTAAAGCTGTCTGAAAACAACTCTGAAATGTGCATGTGTGCCCTGTGTGTGTGAGTCTGCGTGTGTGTGTGTGTGTGTGTGTGTGTGTGTGTGTGTGTGCACATAGACATGTGTTTACAGAATTGAACATGTGTGGGAGGAGGGAGGCTGACATACCATACCCATGAGTGTCATTGCTTCTGATGATGTCACACACGCACACACACACACACACACACACACACAAGGCTTGGGCAGTTTGTTATAAATTTCCAACAGGCCACAATTGGCCCAGCATCTGACGATCACCGATATATTCCTATAGGTGTGACCCCCACCCTCACTCCACCCCATGCGTTAGCTATGTTATGTTCATCATGTCCAATAAATAAACAAAACGAACTCAGAAAATGTCAAGACCAGAAGAATTCTCACACCTGCATTTCTTATCAAAAAAGAAATATACAACCAATCACCTTCTGAGTTCAAGTTTCTGTCATTTAACAAACTTTGACAAGCTTTAATTTCCTTGATAATTTCTCAAAAGAAACTCAAATAACCCACCATTACCATCTTGGACAGTCTGGTCACTGTTGTAACAATCACCAGCTTTAGTTTGGTTCTAATAAATCCACAAAAATATTCTGGCTCTGCAGGCTGTTTTCGTCTCACTCTTGCGCCGGATCACTGCACTCATCCTCCCAGTGGGTGCGTACTGTGCTACTGAATTAGAGTGTAAAAAAGAAAACAAAAAAAACACCAACCACCAACGGACTCAACTGGTAGCTGATGTATTTGCCCAATCGCCCAAGCCACACACACACACACACACACACACGTAAGTACACTTTTTTTTTTCTCATGATGGCACTTTTTTGCAGGACCTGTCTTAAACTTTGAGAGAAGCATATAAAAAGTGGTCCTCACTCTGACGATGAATAACCCTTCCTGGTCCTTACAATGATAGCTGTGCCAACACACATGCTTGCAAACACACACAATTGCACACTTGCACACTGACAGACCAACTACTGGATGATATTGGGCTCAGTGTTTTTGTCATTGCAGATAACTTACTTGCACAGCGGGCTGGTCCTGCTAGTTAGTATCTCAGAGCCTCAGTCACACTTTACATGCAGCCTGTAGGATGTACTGTACAATTTGTCCCCTTCAGACCCCTGCTTTCAGAATTTATATGTGTTATGTCCTCGACACAGGCTGTGGGCTGAACCAATAAAACAACTTCTCTATTTCTGTGTTTTCACTCACTCTGCAGCATGAACTGACACAGATGTTACATATATTATTACAGTAATTTGGATCATTGTTATCGCAGAGACTTTGTAGACAGAAGCAAATGAAAAGATTTAAACCTATGACAGCAAAACAACACACCGCGCTCTTTATGTGTGTATGACTAAAATAGAGCTTTCATTAAGTAATGTATATTATTGTTTAATCAGCTGATTAGCTGAAGCATAAACCTGCAGCAGCTGTTCACATGACCTTCTCCCAGAAGGGAAGACAGACTTTTTCCTCCTTAAACCCTCTGAAAATAATCTCCATGACATTTCACTAAACGGTGGTAAAACATGAAAGGAGCTGCAACCTCGCAATAAATCCGAGGTTTGAGCCTTTATCATGTAGAGGACACTCAGTGTGTGTGTGTTGGCTCCCACTGTTCGCTGGCTGAGTGAAATTCTGCTCACTGTTTTATAGTTCCTGTCTGCTGTGGGATCTGACACAGAAAGAGAGAGGGATGGAGGGGGTGGGGGGGGGGGGGGGGGGGGGGGGGGGGGGGGGGGGGGGAGGGGGGGGGGGGGGGGGGGGGAGGGGGGGGGGGGGGGGGGGGGGGGGGGGAG
>JAJHUR010090315.1:0-13618 GCA_027495735.1 Lutjanus campechanus | reverse complement strand
GTGTGTGTGTGTGTGTGTGTATTGGGGTCAGGTCATCATTCAATATAGATGAGCTGAAAAACAGCAGACTCTCCCTTTTTTATCCTCTTTCACCTCCTTTTCTCGACTCCTCTTCACATCTCCTGCTCTCCTTCCTTCATTTCTCTTCCTCTTGTTACTCTGGTTTTCCTTTTCCCTCCATCGACTCCTCTTTCATCTTCTTTTTCTTTCCATTCCTCCTTTCCTGGTCCATCTCTCCTCCTCTCCACATATTGCCTCTTTTTCTCCTCATTCTTCTCCTCTTCCTCCCTTCCTATTCCTCTCACCTATCCTTTACTCTATCTTGTCCTCCCTTTCATCCATCCTTTCTTCCCTCCTTCTCTTGTTTCTTTTCCTTTTCTTTTGCCTCCTGCGCTCCTTTCCTCCTCCTCCTCCTCTCCTCTTCCCTTTCTTCATCGTCTATCCTCCTAAAATCCTGTTTCTTATCCTCTTCTCTTTCCCACTTCCTTTTCCTCGCCTCCTCTGTCTTTCTCTTTCCTTCTTCCTTGTCTCCTCTCTTCTTCCACCTCACCCATATCTCCTCTTCTGCTCTCCCCATTTCTTGTCATCTCTTGTAATCTTTTCCTCTTTCTTGTTTTCCCTTTCATCCATCCTTTCCTCCTGCATTTCTTTCCTCCTCCATCTTGAAAAGAGCTCCACCTCTTTCCTTTTTAGATCATCTATCCTCCTGAACCCCCTGAGCTTTTTTCCTTAAGCAGTTCTCCTCCACCTCTCCTCCTCTGTCCTTTTCCTCATCCCTCTTCTCCTCTCTCCATTTCTTGCCATCTCACTCTTTTCTTTTTCCTCATGTCTATTTTTCATTTTTAATCTTAATTTCTTTTTCTCTTTTCTATAATATCCTTCTTTCTTCCACCATCTCTACTTTATCCTCCTCTTTCCATTTCTTTCTGTCTCTCCTCCTCTTTTTCCTGTATCTCTCCTCCACTCCTCATTGTTTCTCCTCTCTTGTCCTTTTCTCTCCTCCTCCTCCTCCTCCTCAGCAGAGTGTGCATGTTCTGCAGCTTTAAATCACAGTTCATCAATCATCTTTGTGTTGTTTCCTGGTTACCTTGGCAACGTCCCACATGTTTGATGTCGATCTTCAGCTGTTTGAGGCAGGACGCCTCTCGGACATGGCAGGGCGTGTCGTAGGTGACGCCGTCGCTGCCGCACACCGGGTTGTCGTTGTGGCCGTTACACACGATGTTACACATGCACCTGTACACACACACACAGAAACAGACACACACAGACATGTCAGATTTGTGTAGCAGTGGCATTGTGTTCTTATTATAAATTCCTTGGATATGTTATGTGAATTAGACTTTTATTTTGAAGGGAACCTGTTTCTTTTACTACAGCCTGATAGAAGCCTGTCACAGCTGTATCAGTCGATATCAGCATATATGTTGTCCAATATGTAATGATATGAAAACTTTTTTTTAAAACAGAACATAATGCAGAGTGCTTTTATTTTTGAACTTTATAGGCATAATATATGGACATATTTTGCTCTATTTGTGTGTTTTTTAGGAAATCTTCTTGTTATATTTTTCTAATTTATTATCATAATAAGTACAAATGAACACTTCACACGTCTATTAGATGAGACAGGTGTGTAACAGAGAGGGTTTGTGTTTATTTTCTTTATTCTATATAAATAATATGAGTCAATATGTCAATATCAGAATTTCTTTACTCCCTGTGTGTGTGTGCGTGTGTGTGTGTGTGTGTGTGTGTGTACTAACAGCATATCCTCAGAGTCTTCATCACACTCGGCTCCAAACTTGCAGTTTCCACATTTCGAGGCCTTTTTACCGCGACCGGAGCCTTCATCATCTGCACACACACACACACACAGAACTCATCACTACAACTCATCACTGCCTCTATATTCATCTTCATTATTATTATTATTAGCATTTAGCAAAATATTGCATTAATATATCAACAAATTGTGAAATATGAATGTGTTTACCTCCATCACCAGATCCTGAACCTCCGTCTGGCAGAGAGACACAGAGACGTCATGATGTCATCAGCAGTGAGACACATTTATATCAATGAGTGTGTGGACAGAATAACAGAAACACTTCTCTGTACGATGGAATAACACAAACTACATCCTCCATAATGATCACACAACACTAACTGAACGTTATAACTTTCATGACGGAGGATTTCTTGCAGGACGACAGCAGATTTACAAGCTGTTCCTAATAAACTGGCTGATGAGTGCAAAGCATTCTGGGTACATTTTCTGTCAACAGAAACCATGTCTGCAGTTTAAAAAACACTGGGATCAGCATAAACTGTCCAACATGATACTCCCCAAATCCCCAAACGTGTGTGTCTCTCTGTGTGTGTGTGCGTTACCGTGGTAACAGGGTCCCTCTGACAGGATGGTGATGGCTCTCTGTTTCTTGCAGGCTGCTCTCCTCAGGAAACACTCATTCTGGTACGTGTCTCCGTTGGAGCCGCACACAGGGACGTACTTCTTATGACACTGAAGCACACAAAATAAAATCATGTCAATAATTGAATATTAAGTCTGATGAAATTATGACGAAGATTTAATCAGAGACGTCGCAGTCGACTGAGATTCTTCCAGTCGTCACTTTTTCCCCTTTGACAGTCAGTGTGTGATACAGACAGAAGCGTATAAAATGCTAGAATTTAATTAGAAATAAGGAATAATCAAATATATTTTCATATTAGCTGTTGCTGTTTTTATCTGCATCATTGTACACAGAGCAATGCAACAACATGACAGGCTGTAAACTTAACAAACCACAAAACTCTGTAGGAACATCAGGAGTCACGATCAAAACAAGTTTTTATATCACATCGACACTTCACACACACTTTCCCTCCCTCATCTCTGCTGCCTCTCTCTCCTCCCTCAGTTATGATCAATCCACATGGAGTAATTAAGTATTTAAAATTACACAAATGGGAATAGAGTAAAAAAAAGACCTGTACAGTAACATGCTACATGATCATAAAAAGTTTTTATATCACGTCGACACATTCGTCCATATTCACACGGTTTCTTTCCTGCAGGTCGGCTTTTTTTTATTCCAGTGAACTCTCCATAAACACTGTCTGTGGCTGCAGAAACAACTCTGGTCCTCATCTGATGCTCCAAAATAGAAACAAGGTCGGAGTGGGAGTGTCAAGGCAGTTTGATGCCCCTCATAGTGCTTTTAGTGCGTGTTTTGCCTTTTTAAAAAGTGGGTGTACTTCAAAACACGAGCATCAGATGCTTTTTGTATGTTGGGGCCTTCAGTTTGAGCTCCTTTAAGGCAATGAGCCTCTTCCAAATTCTGTTCCAAACTAGCTGTGCACGATGCAAAGTTGGATTACAAACGAGGCCTCTCAGGTAGTTTGGGATGAGTGTTTTCTGCAGCAGTGAGTAAATCCCTTTCACATGGACTTTGGTTTTTGTAAATCTGCAGACCTTTTACATGCACACAAAGCTACAAAACACACTGAACACCTTTAAATTAATCAATACTGAGACTGAGACTGTTTGAAAAGGAGGATCCAATGTTCTGCAGAAGCACGTTGTATGTAAAACTGTAACCATGGTAACATGTATTGTTCCTGATACATCAGAAAGTCAATCGGAGCTCAGTGTGACTCCAGAGAGGATCAATAAACACATCAGGTCCAGTCAGCAGAATCTGATGACATCACCAAAACTGTCCAATCAATGGCAGTCTGTGTGACTTCATGTTTACTGTTTGTTTGTAATGAGTCAGACTGATAGTGAAACAGCTCATTGTGTGTGTGTGTGTGTGTGACTCACGTGGAACTGGCAGACACACTTGATGTCGGCTCCGTTCTCGCGGCAGGTTCCTCCGAAGCGACACGTGCCGGCGTCACACACACGCAGGTCGCTCTTCTTCTCTGACAGATCTGAAAAAAAGAAAGAAACTCATTATCACTGATTATCACTGATTATCACTCATTATCATATCAACCCAACACTCATAAATCCACTTAGAAATCATACTGTAGAGGAAAGAAGCTCTTTATTACTGCAGAAGCTGCCTGAAAATCATGTTTTTATGTTTTCAGTTTGTTTTCTGTGTGTCTGAACTTCCTTGGATTCACTGCAGACAGCAGCTGCTAACAGCTAATTCAGCTCATTCAGATGGAGCCAATGAACTAAAATGTAAAAACACATGTAGGCTACAAAAACACACAGATGAGCATCTAGAAAAAAATCACACAAACATTCCTAATGAACTCAGATCCTGCTCTTTTTGTTTGTCCACAACTCAAAGATAAGAAACCAGCAAATATTCACATTTAAGACCCTGGAATCAGAGAATTGTTTTTTTTCTTTAACTCTTTCTCCTTCATTGACGAGATACCTCGTCAAATGCTGTTTTGACTGCGAGGTGGTTGGGGACGTTGTGACGCATCATCTGACAAAAAACTGTCACTCAAAGAAGAAGAGAACGGCAGCAGAAGTAGAAGATGGTGTTATCCAGCACGAAAACATCGGTGCTCAGCTGCAGATCTGCGGGTCAGAGAGCATCATGATCCGTCCACAGAGCAGAGCTACTCGTGCTGCAGCCCCTGGGACTCACGTCACAGCCGGGGCAGAGTGTGTTTCAGGTGGGGGACGGGGACACACACAGGTAACGTTAACCACACTGCTGACAGTGATGTCACACAAGTCATATAAAGTGATGAAAACCCCCCAATAAATACATGAAGTCGATATTCTGCTTAAAAATGTCTCTTTCACAAAAACATTGTTTCCTCTGTTTGTGGATTTTTTGATGCGACCAACCAACATTCAAGTTCTTATTAAAAAAGAATGAATGAAGCTCGAACAATATATTCCATGTTAACATAATGATAGACGTGAATATTCTGTTTGTGTTGAAAACTTTTGTCAAAAATGCTGCTGCTGGCTGGTAAATTTATTGAAAAACACTGGCAGGGAAAGAGTTAAAACAAATGTCTCAAAACAATACATTGATTATTAAAATAATTTAATTTAATAGTTGACAATCAAACCATTGATTAATTGCTATAAATCCAATCGTGAGATTTGATTTTGTCCCCATGTAATCCATCACATTCTATAAGATCATCATGTTTGCATTACTTGTTATTTTAAAGAAATTGTGTATATGGTGATGTACCACAGCATAGCCTGAAAATATTGAGATATTATCTATAAGTCAAGATTTATTGTCTGATAAACATCTGAATTAAATTTCATTTAAAAATCCAACAATGGAGATTAACCAGCCATAAATGAACCAACATAAAACAAAAACACAGTGTGGGAAACACTGACACAACACACACACACACACACACACACACACACACACACACAATTATCCAGGGTAGTAATTTCCTGATGGCAGCTCATTGGTCAACAGTCCCGCAGGCTAGCCAATTAGAGCTGGTAATTACAGGGGTCATGACCCCCGCCTCCCTGTAATTAGTAAATACCTCAGTGTGCTGAGCCAGCCACAACAACCTGCTGACACACACAGCCTAATGCGGGGGTGGACAAAATAAGAGAAACAGTGTGTTCCCAGGATCCTCTCTGTCAGCTGATGAATCGAGGTCTGTTGTTCAGTTTCATCGTCAGAGTCTGAGGAAAGTGGAGCTCGACCGATACAGGATATTTGAGACCAATACTGATAATAACAGTCAACGTTCGGTGGTATAGTCCTTTAAAGTGTAGTGACACCTCCTTCGTCAGGTGATCAAACAGTCCCGAGCGACGACTTCAAACTGGGTCACAGACGATCAAACCTGTCAGGTCTCTGCAGATCTTCATCTTTCTGTCGCCCCCTGGAGAATTTTAAACGTCTCCCCAAAGCTTTCACAACTTCTGACACACAAACCTCCACCTGACACACGAGCCACGGCTTTTCAATAATGTCTGGTTGCTATAGTTACTAACTTCTCATCTGACAGCCATTGGTTACATCACCAACCAATTACAGCTTGTTTACAGAGTGAGACAGGTCTGCAGAGACCCCGTCATGGAGGCTCTGTGGGGAGTTCTCGTGAGTAAAGCCTCCATTTACACACCGTCAACACAAAACACAACCTAAATACAGCTGCTTGTGAAATGTGACTGTGATCTGGAGGTAACTGTCACAACTAGAAAACCACAAGACCCTGAAATCAGGACCATGACCTGGGCACTAAAGCAGAAGCCAAAGTCAGAGACGAAAGCCAGGAACCAAATTCCTGATGATAAAAAAGTGACGGATATGTTTTGGATGGATGAGAACACAGAAAGACAAGAGTTCCTGTTCCTTCTAATTTTGTGTTGAACGTCTGTCGTGTCTGAATGCATGTTGGAAACAGACTGAAAACTCCTGAGACGTCTGAAGAAAAGTGATACTCTGCTGACTTTAGTACAGAAACACACTGAAATAATAAATTAAGTAAAATTTTGTTCCTTGTTGACGTCATAAATATGTCTCAACAAGCCTGCGATCAGCAACTGTTCTATAAACTCCACAGATTGTTCCTGCTCGGACCAGAGAAGAAGTCTTACTCCAGGAGCAGGAACTGTTTAGACTCAGAACCAAACCAACTCTCCAAATGTAAGATAAGTTTCTGAGTTCTTAAAAAAGATGGTTCAAGTGTGGTCAAAAAGGGACTAAATGGTCTTTAAGCCAGTTATATTTTTGTCTCCGCTGAGGCCAGTCGGTAACAAAGGACACTGAGGGAAGATCGAGCTCGAACTGAAGAGGAAGAGCTGAGATCAGTGAGGCGAAGACTGACTAACCTTCTCCCTCTTCAGTGTCTCTCAGCCTCTCACGCTCTACTGACTTCATTATCTCTTGTTTTTCTCTTCCCAGCCTACATCCATCACACGGCCAAAAGTATGTGGACACCTGGAAACACCAGAAACAACCTCTGCTCTTCTGGCTTCAGGTTTTCCAGCAGATGTTGAACCTGCTGCAGAGATTTGATCCAGTTCAGACACCAGTTCAGACCTGGTATTAACAAGCGTCCTAAGTGATCCAGTCACAAGTGGACAGCTCTGAATACAGGTGTGAACACATTTGAGATTTGATCTGATCTCAGACCACATCCAGAGAAGGTCTGGGCCTCGTGTGACCACATTCTTTCTGCAGTGAGATCACAAATGTGTCCTGGGCCACATTGAAAGACCGCCTACTTGACTTCACTTGTTTTATTGTGATGCAAATTATGTTTGAGCTCTTTTTATAGCAGCAGATTCGTAGACACACAAGTAACCCCAGACTTTGAAGAACTGCAATATTCTGAGAGTTATCGAGTGAGAAGGAACTTTACAAACACGATCTCTGACAAATTCTTAATTACCTGGACCTTCCTGTAAATTCAGCAAATGTTATACATTCATTTATTTATTTATTGGTGGAAAATACACTTTGTCCAAAAAATCTCTCTGCTCTAGTCCATTTGCATGTTTGATCTCTAGGCCTGGGCATCAGTACTCTTAAGGTATTGATTGAAACAACTTAGTATTGAATCCTCAACAGTCAGACAATACCTGCGTTCAGTCCTTCTGGTACCCAGATCCAGAAAAAAGTGACTATGATATGGTGATGCTTTCAGCAAATCCCTGAAAGTATTCTTCATTAAGAAGAACCTTCAATAAAAAGGTATTGAACGAAGTACTTCACTGGTATCAGTATCATTTTATCTTTTAAACCCAGCCTGAGTGATTACTCCCAACACGTGCTGATCAGTGAGACAGTTTGGTTCCTCTGCTGAGGCTCAGCTGCTTAAACCTCCTTCTCTCTGTTTCCAACAAGACTGAGCTCTTAAAACACAAACGCTCACTCTTTCTGTTTCAGACGGCCGAGCGAGTCAAAGCCCGTAAATGACAAGCTGCTGAGGAGAAACAGAGACGGAGCGGTGCGTCTTCACAGGAGAACATCTGTGGCTGAACATGATTAGAAAGAGTTCAGATCTTCTGGAAATAGAAGACAAAGATTTCATCCTTTAGATCCTTAAAACAAAATCTTAAAGCTACACTTTCAAACAGACAGTTTCTCCTGATCAGCGTCTGTATGAGATATTTTAGTTCTACATTTCTACATTTAGATCAGAGGAGCAAACCATGTGAGGAGAAATCAGCACATTAAGGAAGCTGAGAACAGCTGCACTTCCACATACTTTTTACAATGCGGTTATCTTGAGACAATAAGCTTTGTTATTTTGAGATAATGAGAAAATCAACCCGTTAACACAAAGAAAACAAAAGGCCGTTTCCTCTTATTACTTATAATCTTCATCAGAGATCAGCCGTCTCATGGCAGCAGGCACAGGCAGCGTCTTGACATCTGGAGTAACTGATTTAAACTGAAAATATGAGATCAATGAGGTCCCATTACTGATCAATGCATCAGATTGCAGTTCAGTCTCACTGCAAACATACTCAAACACAGATCAGATCTTTTCCTGTGGTGTAGAGATGGCTGCCTTCTCTCCACTATAATGGAAGCAGATGACACTCAGCTTGTGCTGCTCAAAGCACCAAAAAATACGTTTGAAGGACACGACAGTGACGTCTGTCTCCGGGAATCACGACCCCGTTACTGAAGATCATCCACAGAACTTATTGTGAGCAGTTTCATGAAGGAACTACTTTCCGAACCGTAAAAAGAAAGTAGTTCCGTCATGAAATAAAAGTGATTTTATTTTGATTGCGATTAATTGACCCTCCACTAAGCCCCACCTCAAAACAGCAACTGTCCAATCATAGCTTAGCAACTTTAACAAGGTCTGTCAAGCTTTCCATCTCTCTCCATGTTGAAGGTGTGCTGGAGGTTCTGAGAAGAGTCTGAGAAGAGAGATACTCTGCGTTTCATGAGTCTGGATGGTGGCGTCTTTTTTTGTTGTCTCACAAAAACATGAAACAGAAGAGCACACGTGGTGAATTTAACATAAGCTGCAAACATTAGCATTTCCGGCTTATTAAAACTTGTTAGATCCACTGCATCTGCATTTGTTCTGTGGGGGTTTGAGGAGGAGGATGTGGGCTGATGAAGAATCAAAGTGGGTCGATGACGATGTATCTCTCACTGGCTCGCTGTCTCAGGTCTAAACTGGTCTGGCTGGGTGACCCGTCTCAGGTCCGCTGCACTAATCGAGTCCCTGCGCTTCCTTTTCCCACGTTAATGAGTGTATTTCTGTCATCTATCATGTAGATATACCTGCTGTATTTCACCATCTGACCAGTGTGTGCTGAGATGTAAGCTAGCTTTAGCCTCAGTCTGTTAGCATTAATGTTATATCATGTACGCAGCTGTTAGCTAACTTTACATAAACACTTTCACAGGGTTCTTCATGTCAGATGGAAACATTAAAACATCAGCTGGAGACTTCTCAGCTGACTCAAGTCCAGTTAGCATTAGCATTAGCTCACATCAGCCACCTACACTTATGAAATCTGCTTGTGAGTCATTAAACGACAAAATCCACAGTTGTCAAATAGAAATAAGAAGCTGCTTTTGTTGACGTCTCTAATGAATCACAGACCTCGTGTTTCAACTATTACTCACAATTTCGATGTTAAATTTGCCCCCGTTATCACTGTAAACCGCACAAACGCAGTGTGAGAATGGAAAGCTTGGCAGGCGTAGCAACAGTAACTAAAGAGGGCGGGGCTTAGCAAAGGGTCTACTGTGCAGCTGTATGGCAAATTGCAGAAAAGCCTAAAAATACCCAGATATTATGTTTCAGCCTTGATGCAGAGCACTGCGGACTCTTGTTAGAAGATACGTTCACTGCTGGTTTGAGTCTGAACATAAAAAGACATATTGAATAAAACCAGACGATCCTTTGAAGTTGGTGGTTTGCAGTTTGATGTATCCATGAGTACTTTAACATATAGGCCAAACACACACATACACACGGGGTACTCCTTCATTTAACCTCGCCCTGATCCTCCACCCTGTAATTAACCCCAAAATAGAGCCCAGTTAAAGTGAGGAGTGGTCAACACACACACACACACACACACACACACACACACAGGCTGTAACATGAAGGCCTTAAACTGACACACACACACACAGTTCAGTGAGCAACATGGCTGCTGCAGCAGGTCAAACCTCCACCTCATCATCATCATCATCATCATCATCATCACACCGTACAGGTGTTGTCACTGACTCCATGTGTCTGTTGTCATGACGACGGCTCTGATATAAAACCCTGATTTGATTTGATGGGGGGGGGGTTCAATGACCGAAGCCTGTTTTATCCTGCTGTGGTCGTCATGACAACAGAAACACAAAGATGTGTCAATGTGATCAGCTGCACTGAGGCATCCAATCAGAGATGACAGGGAGGGGGGGGTCAGATACATAAAGATGATGTTGACCTCTGACCTCCAACATAGAGCATCAGATGAACACACCACCACCTCCACCTCCACCCTGAGGTGTAAACAGGGTCTCACCTGGGCAGTCGGCGGCCTTCCCGGGGCCGCAGTCCGAGCTGCTGCTGCTACTGCCTCCACTGCGGGGGAAGGAGCTCCGGACGGTGGGGAGAACCAGCAGGACCAGCAGGCAGCAGCACCAGGAGAACCGGTGGCACTCTGGAGCCATGATGGAGGGAGGAGGGAGGGAGACAGATGGAGGGTCTGAGACTGAAAGGTGCCAGATAAAGAGAGATAAAGGGATAGATGGAGGTGAAGACAGAGAGGTCGAGGAGGTTTGAGCAGAGATAAATAAAGAGATGGAGCTGGAATAGGTGTGTTTGAGGTCTACAAAGAGATGCAGAGGAGCAGAAAGAGGATAAAAAGGAAAAGAGGGAAGTAAAAGATAGAAAACAGTCTGTTTTTCTGGATTCGTCCTTCAAAAAGAAACAGAAAAAGACGCCGCAGAAAAATGTGAATAAAGCAGCTTTAAAGCCTGCTGTTGTCCATGTGTTCGCTCCTCTCCACTAAAACTCCTCCGCGCCTCTCAGGAGGACTCCTTCATGCTGAAACCGGGAGAAAAACGGCTGCAAAACACGGTGAGAAAGCCGGGAGGAGAGCCCGGGATAACAAAGCAAAGCAGGGCCTGGGGCTTCACACCGACCCCCCGCACCTCCTCCACCCACCCTGAAACCAGTCTGCTCACAGCCCGGACTGAGCCTCCATCCCCCCCTCAGCCCCGCTGCCTCGCACTCAAACCCGGCGGGGAGAGAGCCGCGGAGCGGCGCGGAGAACAAAGATCCAGGTGGAGGGTTTCGAAGGGGCTTCCAGCAGCATCCAGGCCGAGGAGGAGCGAGTGTGCGCCGGGGAGGATGGACGGATGGATGCGGTAGGTAGAGAGGTCGGTCGGTCGGTCGGTCGGACCGGGACTTTTTTTTTTTTTTTGTCCTCCTGTTCTTTCTCCTCTGAATCACATCAACAAAGACTCAGACCACGTGACCTGCAGGAGAGGAGACCACTCCCACAGAGAGAGAGAGAGAGAGAGAGAGAGAGTATCCCAGCATGCTCTGCTCTGTATAATTACATGTTTTCTGTTTAAAAAGGTAATGTATAAAAATCTGTCATAAAACACAAAATATCTGATGATGATCTGAAATGTAATTTACGGATGTTTTTTGTGACTGCAGGCGTTTTAAAGCAGTGAACATTTTGGATTTGTTGTCATTTTTCCTGATAAATAAATACAAAGTGTTATTAAACATCTTGACATAAAAAATAATTAATAAATAATGTCATTTTAAAACGTTTATGGAACATTTTATGGCTCCAAACACCACTTTTGCTCTCGTCGGTTTCATTAAGTCAGACCACTTTACAAAAATAAAGACGACACCTGACTCAGGCTTAAAGGGAGAGTTCACACAAATATGAAAATCATTATATACTCACCTTATTGCTGACTGAAGGTCGGGTCACTAATAAACAAATGAGAAATGTGGACTTAACTACAAAATCAACAGTCAATAATTCTGAGCTGATTTTCATGAAATCTGGTTTGTTATGAATGTCAGAATATAACATGATAGAGTCACTTGTTAGTGGAGTCGATCTAATCAGTTCTGTGTCACAACATGAACCTTCTGAAGAAACACGACCTCCACATGCAGCTCCGACCTGTGAACAGGAAACATATGTTTCATTACTGCCTGAATTAAATCAAAACTATGTTGACCTGCAGCGATGGAAGAAGTATCAGATCTTTAACTTCAGTAAAAGTAACAATACTACAGAGTAGAAATACTCTGTTACAAGTAAAAGTCCTGAAGTAGGTTGTTAAATGTAGTCGAGACAGAGGGGAGGTGTTCACGTCTCTGCAGAGTCTGTTTGAGTCCAGCAGGATCCTGCAGTGGAGCAGAGGGACAGATTCACTCTCACTGCTGCTGCTGCTCACCCTCTGTCCTCTATCAACAACAACAACAACAACAACAACAACAACAACAACAGCAACAACAGTGAGACGTTTCACTGACAACCAGCCACAGACATGAAGCTTTGTGGAGGTGGTGCAGCACTGCTTCTGCTGCTTCTGCTCGGCTGCTGCTGTTCCAGCCCCGACAGGAGAGGTAGGACTCACACGTGAGGGGCTCCACTGAGTATTTGAGGCTGCAGGACGGTGTGTGTGTGTGTTCATCAGAGGTGGCAAACCTACACAAAAGTACTAGTAAAGTGGATTTTTGAGTACTTTGTGAGTTAAACATGACACACATGACTGTATGACCCAGAAGTCAGAGCACAGGGACAGAAGAGAGGGAAACTTTTGTGCGCCCATGTTGTTCCACAGCCGGTCGACCTGCTAAACAGTCATGATTAATAAAATAAAGAACTTTGTGCTTGAAGCCGTTTTATTTGTCTTCTAGTTTTAACAGTGTTCTGTGATAAATGTAATGTAATCTGAAAATGTGTTATTTGTTTTAGGGTTTGAACTTTATTCAAGGTTTAGTACAAACACACACACACACACACACACTGTTTTCATGTTTTATCAGTGACTAATCACTCCAAACAGTGAAACAAGCCAAGAAAAGCTGCTGACCGTGCAGATTATAGTCACTGAAGTCTGCTGACCAATCAGAACAGGGGGCGATCACAGATTTTATGCAGGAAAACTGAGCGTCATGTTAAAGTTTGTGTTAATGCAGAGAGAAAAAATCTATTTTATTATAAAATGTGCAGGTGTGTATCAAGTCATAACATTATTCAGGGTTCAGGTTTGGTTTCATCTTAAACTGGAGCCCTGCAGATTAATTCCATACGCAAACAACATGAATTCATCTGTTTTTGTTTTCTTCGCTGCCATCTTGACTGTTCGTCACTGACCGCTGCTATATGATGACATTCAGGTAAACTAATGAGATGCAGACTTCAATACAAAACCAACTCAAACTCGTAACACATAATGTTCCATATAAATGAATAAATGGTATAAATAAATAACAAGATTTCCTAAAAGAAACAAAATGTTCTCAATCATGTGAAGTTACTCCTGATGAAAACACATTTCCTGATTTTGATGCTTCATAATAAAAGCTTTTAGGTAATAAAATATGCTCGACTGAAGATG
This sequence comes from Lutjanus campechanus, assembly GCA_027495735.1. Lineage (NCBI taxonomy): Eukaryota > Metazoa > Chordata > Actinopteri > Lutjaniformes > Lutjanidae > Lutjanus > Lutjanus campechanus. The sequence continues at coordinate 65 of JAJHUR010090315.1, read as the reverse complement.
TGCTTCTATCAGTCAATTCACAACTTCAACTAGGTGCAAACATTCTTTGATTGTCTCCGTCCAAA
>JAJHUR010090314.1:0-25212 GCA_027495735.1 Lutjanus campechanus | reverse complement strand
TTCAGACACATACATGGACAACCCAACAAGCACACACAAACATGCTACATGCATACACACACACACACACACACACCCTAAGATAAATGCCACTGGTGTGATTAGGGTCCATAAAGAGTGGCGAGAGGAGATGGCTCAGAGGAGATACAGTACATCTCTGTCTCCCTGTTTCACATACATATAGAGAGTGTAATAAAACACTGGTTCTCCACTGGTGTGCTGTGAAGTGAGCCAAAGGCCATATTCAATACGAGTCTGAGACAGAATTACCATTCAGGGATCACTGGTCAGGTCACATAAGTACATGAACCTCAGTTGTGTTAGATGAGAATTTAGGAACTGTGAGATATGGAGACTGGCTAAGGTGCACCTTGGGATTTGACTTGATGTCACACACATAGTAGACAGGAAAGAAATAAGGGGAAGATATCTTGAAAAAGAACTCTGAGGTAACCTAATTACAAGTGCAGCTATTGGTTGGCTATTACAGTGGTCTGGCAGTCAGCACAGTGATATGTGAAGGTTTGAAGCAACATGAGACAGCTAAACGAGGTCCTATGGTCCCAAATCATCTGCTTAAACTGCTGGTTTATCAATTTTATACCTGCTCAGTTATTGTAGTCAAAAGAAACTCTTCCTAATGTCACCTAATGGTAAATACAAACTTCATCAGTAAAGAGGACTGACACTCAGATTCATATAAACATGTAGGTGAATGGGGTACTGGAGTTTAGACTTGCTTGACTAATATTGATAAAAGACTTAGTATTCATGACTTAAGACTTGACTTAGACTTAAGACAGAAGGCTTGATTTTTAAATTGAATATTTGTATTTTTCTAGATATTGAGAAGTTATGTTTTATCTTTGAAATATGATTGAGCGATTTCTACTACAATGCAGACAAACCTGCCTACCTAATAGCATACAGCAGACCAGCAGAGGCCAACACATAAAGCAGCTATCATGGAAGGATGACTGCAAAAATAATAAAATTTGGATTCATTGTTCAAGCTATGTTAGACTTGGGTCAGACCGCTGTCTTTTAACTAATAGAAATAAACTGGGGTAAATCATCAGAATTTTTCATCACTTGACTTGTGACTTGCTCGACTTATAGCAGGGACTCAACATGACTTTCTTGATTGTCTGACATGCTTGAGACTTGAAAATTAAGAATTGAGACTTGCCTGTGACTTGACAAGTGTGTGTGTGTTGTAATTTTGTTACTTTTTTCTTTTGTATTATTAATGCATCTTCATTATGGTATACAAGCTTAATTCAATTTAATTTAAGTACCATATGGATTTTACATTGTAACGGAAGAATAGAAAACAATTGTTGGAGTTGGACAACAACGTTGAATGATGTATATAGTGAAATATATATATAAAAAATTAATAATAATACTAATTATTGTTATTATTATTATTATTATTATTATTATTATTATTATTATTATTATCATCATCATTATTATTCAGTTTCTAATCACAAACAACAACTGACAACTGATCACAGGACAAATGGACTAGTAATTGTGTGCACACTAAAGGGGCATCCACACAAAGAACAATAACTATAAATATATTGTTTTAAAAATTATTGTAACTCAAGTGAACAACAGGGTCTGCACTGGAGTTACAATGATTTTTAAAACGATATATATAAATAGTTATTGTTACAGTTGTCATTGTAGTTGTGGACGGCCCTGTAGACTTTGAACAACACTATAATATCAATGCTGGGATGCAGCAAACACACACATATAGTACATGAACAAACCCACTTCACTCTGCCATAAGCTTTAAAAATAGTTAAAGAGAGAGACCGAGAGGGGTAGAACTACAGAAAGAGAGACTCCCAGAGCTGAGGGAGGTGTGGTGGGGCAGTGGAAAGAGGAGAACAAGAGGGGAGTAAAAGCTGGCACGACTCCACAGTGTTTTCTGTCGCTGGCCCCTCAGAGCAGAAACATTATTGTGAATATTAGTTCAGAACTTCTGGCACCCATCCAGACACCGGCCTCTGCCTGTGCAGGAGGGGGGTTAGCAGCAGGGTTCAAGCCCCATCATACACACACACACACACACACACACACACACACACACACATGCACGCATACACACCACTACTGCCATTAACCACCACCCCCCATCTCTTCAGCACACTCAAGACTAGAAAGGCTCCACAACAACAAGATGTGTGGAGCCTAAAGTCCTGCCCAGCCCTGATAACAAGTCCCAGCTTTTTAAAAAACAAGCAAACACATGTGGCTGTTTGATGTTCCCCTTATCTCTGCTAACTTTAAATTCTCAGAGAGTTTCTCCAGCAAGATCAAATTCAGTAATTAATCTGCTCGCTTTTTTATGAATTATTATTGAGCAAAAGTTTTGCTCTAACTCAAAAGCGCACAGCTGTGTCCGTGCACCAGTGGAGTTTCCGGCAGGCTTCTTTCATGCTGCTAATGAGAAAGTGGCAGAGAAGCCTGGAAAAGTCTGCTGAACTCCTTAAGGACTTATTTTGTTTAGAAACACTCAAGTTGTATGGTTATTCTTGGATGAAGGGTGAGGAAGTATACTCTAAGTGATTTGTGTGTTTGTCCTAATAGGCCTCAGCACTGTTCACAGTTATCTGTTTGCCTATTGGCTTGAGGGACAGATTAGACAATCTCTAATAAAAAATAACAGATTGCTCATCATTTCAAAATTGAACTCTTTTGTTTGTATGTGAGTTTCACTGGAGGGGAGAAATGATTGAGTTTAAAATGACAGAGATTGAGTGGCATAATTAGAATCATGATGGTGCCTCAGGAGTCACTAGGCTAAAAGCATCGATGCCACTGAACAGGCAGATAGCAGCCTGGCATGAAGTTGAAATAACAGAGAAACACAAAGAGACCGAAGTTGGAGTTGGGAGCTGTGGAAAGGGTACCTCCCTTACATGGGAGGAGGAGGAGGAGGAGGAGGGTGTAGGGTCTATTCAAGAGGAACAAGGAGACACAATGCAACAGGGTCAATGCTGGGTCAGCAAAGTCCATGAACCGCAGGGTACAAGTGGTGGCAGGCAGCAATGAGGCTGCAGGAGATAGACAGGTGAGCTGTTAGTGTTAGCTGCTAGCCTTTTGAATGCCAGAGGAATGTAATGCAGGTAGGTGTTTTCATGCTTAACCAGGGGTGCCAATGGGTAGACCCATCGACGTCAGCATACAGTACAAAGGCTCATTTATGCTCCCTTCATGTAGAAAAATAGTCTATTTGAAATGGTGCAACCTTCACTGCTGACATACTTCTATGCATCCTTTATGTAGGCATGGATGTTAAGAAGTATATCCAATAGAGGGCGCCACTCAAAGTCAAAAGTTGCCCCAAAGAAGAAGAAGTTTTTGACAACAACAAACATGGCAATGCTGGGGTTTGTGGCATTTAAATATATTGCAACATGTGGATGGAAAATTCTTTTCACTAACTTATTGTCGACAAAGGTAATTTCCAGTACTTTTGGATTTTTAAAACTTCTTGGGGTCCTATCTTGCCTGAACTTTTGGCTACACTGGTACCCTGCCCCCTAAGACTTCCATTGGTGCTGCACTGTTTTGTCTGTATCTGTAAGCTTTCAGACACTGTGCACAAATACGGACAAAACGGACGCAGAGACTGAAGGCTTTGTCCGTATCTGTACATGTATCTAACATAAAGCATAAATTAGCCTTAACACTGTGTGCAGTTGGAGTGAAGACATCTAAGGGGTTTTGTTAAGGTCTTTTGACAAAGCCATGACAAAGGTCACGTATCTATAAGTATCTCTTTGACCTGTCACCCATGACCTCAACAACAACAAGGGTCTTAGAGAGGTGTTACCATGGTAACAGGTACCCTTGGGTCAGTGAGGGGACAGATGAGATATACGTTTAGTGTATGTGTGCGTCCCGTTTGATTGCCCAGATACACCTGTATGCATTTTCAGGTACAGCATGTGTGCCCTTTAGCAGACAGCATGTATACCTGATTCATATTAGTGCACTCATTAAGAAAGGGCACATTGAGGCCTCTACTGCACTTTTACCCTATTAAAAAAAAACAGGCAGCCCCCCCTTCAACGCCAAACAGACAGAAAGAGGATGAGTCGTTGGGCTCCCAGGTCTCTATCCCAGCCTGCTTTCATAGAGGAGGGGTTTTGTCACTCACCCCCCTTTTGTTAGAGTACCCCCCGTAATAAATCTGGATCTGGTAAATAGCCCATGAATAAAGGGAGATTTTATCCTCGGTGGCACAGGGAAGATTTAGTGGGCAGAGGCAGCGTCGCCTCTCTTCTGAACAACTACAAAGTGGTCACTCAGCGAGCCTTAAGAGGCATAAAAAGCCTGCGGTAGTTCATTAAATCTCCAGCATGAAGATGGGACCGCTGTGGCGGTGATTTATGGCAGTCAGGTGCATATAGTGGCAGTGGCACTCGGCCCCACCTCTCATTCTCTGTCTGTCCCAATGAGGAAATAACTAAGCATGCTGCGCTATTTATTGGCTGCATACTTGGGAGACACAGAGAGACAGACAGGGACACTGGGAAGAGAAAGAAAAGGCTGGAAGGAGAGAAAGGAAGGGAGACAAGAGCAGTGTTTTTTCAACCCGTGTTTCTTTTTGTTGTACTTTGAATAAGAGCAAGGAATCACACCTGAGTCTTTCTTTGATTATGGGTCAATTTGAGTGTGGTTCCAGGTGAATGTGTTTGACCCTAATGAAGAGGTCAAAGCAAAAGAGTGAACTTTTCACTCTGATGCAGGTTGACTCATCCTAACTGGCTGTTGATGTTGGGGAAGCATGGAAACATGACTCTGGCAGCTTTTTTTCTGCTTTCACTGATGGAATTGAAATGGTCTTGAATCATTTCTTTTAATAACTTTTGGTTTTAACTATGCCTGGTAATAAAATACATTATGATGCAGAGGTGGGAACAAGTCAGGGTTTTGCAAATCACAAGTAAGTCTCAAGTCTTGCAAGTCAACGCCCAAGCAAAGACAGGAAAGTCCTGAACTTTGAGACTGTGAGTCTTAAATTAGTCCCAATGCACCCTTCACCAAATATAATGCCAACAGAGCCACCACTTACCATTTTTGCCCTAACTTCAAATGTTGAATGAAATTGGAAATTGTTGAGTCTTTGTTGACCACTGCATAGTTTTTGTACATGACCGAAATTATCTTTGCCATGAGTTTTTCCAACAACAGCTCGGTAACATAACATAAGTTCTTTATGGTTCTCTCCTTCGACTTGATTGGATGCTGTCCAATTCGTTAAAACAAAACTGGATCTGGGGAATTAAGTGTCGACTTGCTGGGAATTAATAGGCTGAACATTAATTGACTCGGGAAATGAATTAATTATTAATCTTTGTGCTTGGGGAAGGTATGAAGTATTTTGAAGTCAAAAGGCTCAAGTCCAAGTGAAGTAACGAGTCACTGATGCTGAAGTCCAAGTTGAATTTTTTGATTTTGTTCAGTCGAGTCATCAAATTTGGGACTTAGGTCTGATTCCAGTCCAAGTGACTTGAGCTCACACCTCTGTTATGATGTATCCTTTCTGTGAAATCACTTTTTGAAGCCATTTTCAATGCATCTGTATTCTACATCATTCCATATATACTGACTATATGTCTCTGGTTGCCTGGTTTGTGTTTTATGTGAACTAGGCACAGAATATCTGGCTAATAACTGGCTCTTGGAAACATTTCCTCCTTAACTTCTCACCATTACAGTATCTTGCTGTGCATGTGAGACACATATGCATACAAATCTTTGCCTCTGTCTCTGTCTTTACTCTGACTTTGCTGTAATCACTTCACCTTATTATTTTCCAGATGAAATACCACGTCACAGTCTCTCACCTTGAGGCATTTGCTGCTGAGCTACTTAAGATGGGGAACATTAAATATTTGTTTCCAGATTCTTCTGTGCTTTCTGTCAGTGATAGTGCCCTCACTTATTCAGGTTTGTGTTTGTCCTGTTCAAACATTCACACAGCACAGACGAAGGCAGGCAACTGAGATAGAAAGTGTTGTGCGTATCATCGTAATCTCTCAGCCACAAAGGATTTTTGATAATGCTGTCATGGAAATGAGTTATGTTTTTATGTGTCAAAGCTGTCTCAGAAAGTCAGAACAATCTTTGCCTTCACTATCATGCTATATCCATGCAGATATGGCTGACAAGGGGAAACTCTTATCAACAGGGCTTTGCCACTGAATAAATTTAATTAATGTTGCTGTCTTATTATGAGTTTTATTCGTGTGTTTCAGTAAAAGGTTTGCAGTATGCAGGCCAGGTACAAACAGTAGACTCTCGGGCACAGGCAATCACAGAAAAATACCATCTTATCATCTTCACGAAAAACCCCTATCATCATTTTTTTCCACATAGTTTTCCTGACAGCATGTTTACTTAAAAAATTACCAAGCAAACTTTTACTGTTTACACTCTCGTCCTTTTTTCATTCCTGCCTCTTATTCAGAAGGTCAAAGCAAAGCAAATCTGTTAATCTCCGCACTGAAGGACAGCATAAGGGCAGATAAATGCCTTTTACCATGGGAGTACTGGACTATGACTTTCCAAATAGGATGATTTAGACTTGTATTAATCAAATTCAGAAATGTCAAGTTTGCCTCTCCTTTATAGAGTTTCTCTCCTTCTCCCTATTGCTCTCCTCTCGCCTCCTCTCTACCCTTCATCCACCTCTCTGTCTCTCTCTGATGTTGGTATAAAGATGTAGGGCCTGATCAGTGGAAGCTGATGTCCTAATAGAGAAGTAATGAGAATAGATCTGCTGGCTGCCGGGCTGTCTGCGTGTCCCGGCGTGCCGCTGTGTTCAACCACTTATGAAAGACACGAGGGGGAGAGTGTGATGTGCTCTGGCCCTTAGCACAAAGATAATATTCACTGTTTTATCCACCTCTGCCTGACAAATGACTGTCATTAATCAGCAGCCAGAAAGCCCGCCCTGGTCCTGTGTGTGTGTGTGTGTGTGTGTGTGGTAAAAAAAAAAAATAGAGGATAGAGGTGAATAAGGACCATGTGCCTTTCTGGGTATTTGTGCAAGGAAGAAATGCAAACACACACAGACACACCATACAGATCTCACTATAGATAAAGATAAAGGACATTCACCTATTGTAGGTAGAACTGAATTAGAGCCCAACCGATATATCTGCTGACTGATATAGGCTAATTACAGCTATACCTGTCTATATCGGAATTGGCATATATGTTGTCCGATACGTGCCTATATGAAAACTTCTTTTTTTAATGCAGATTGTTTTAGCTTTATAGGAAGATTATATGTGTATTTGCTCACATTTTCATAATTCGGGTTTTAATTTGCTCCATTTGTGTTTTTTTATTCATACTTATAATTATTGAAATATCGGTAAAGGTTTACTGTTAATAACATTGGAGGAATTATTACAAAAATGTGTGTTTATGTATTCTATGTTCTGTGTATTATATTCTGGCTCATATATCGATAACTGATGTTATTTTTCACTCCCTAATATCAAAAATCCAGCATCAGTCGGGCCCTAAACAGAATAGAGTTGAACAGAATTGAATCTAAGAAGTGAGGGGGGTAAAAAAGAAAAAATCAAGTGTTTAGAAAGAAGGATCCAGAGAAAGTGTGAGAGGGACAAGTGGGAGGGTAAATAAATGTGGAGGTTAACAGGCACAAAGGGCCGGTGTGAGGGCCAGTTGTTGGCCCTCTCAGTAGATGAGGTGGCAGAGAGAGAGAGGGCCCGAGGAGGCCCTTTGTGTGAATGAATGCGTCTCACCCTCCAATGTTATCATGATGGTGAGTCATTAATCACAATCTTGACAAAATACACAGTGACCAAGAATCACACACTTGGCAGCCAAGCGTACATGCAGACACACACACACACACACACACACACACACAAACGTGCACACACACACATTATATACAAGGACATACAAGCACCCAGCCCTAACTCACACAAAATGTGTGTGTGTGTGTGTGTGTGTACATGTTTGTATTGCTCTCTAATTCACCTGCCCTGCTCAGAGACATACTTCTCATCCCCTGTGGGCCACAGCAGTGATTGCCAGATAAAAACTAGTACAACAACAAGGTGGAGTAAATACAAAGAGCTGCTGGAAAAGACCCAAACTGTAGCTTAGAGGAAATGTGGTCATTCTGATTTACACTCTTAGACATGAAGGTGCAAAAAAAGGTTCTTCCTGAAGAGCGCACAACCATGTGCTTCTGAAGAACTATTTTTTGAAGAAAGGGTTCATCAAGCGTTCTTTGTACTCTAATATAAAACTATTCTCAGAAGAATATCCTGGGTGGGTTCTAGATAATACTTTATGGAATATGAAAGGGTTCTCAGTAGAACCCTCTGTGTGGTTTCTCATTAGCACCTAGAAAGTCGAAAAATTCTTGATAGAACCCCTAGAGAATGTTCAGGGTGAAACCATTGCACAATAGAAAGGTTCTCTGTAGAACCTCTCATAGGGGGTTTTTTGGGAAACCTTTCCCGGATGGTTAACCCTTTGAGTTGTGATCTAGTTACATCTGAATGGTTTTCAAGTTGAACCTTTATACAAGGAACCAAAAAGTGTTCTCCTATGAGGACAAGCTTGAAAACCCTTTATGCTTATAGTTAGCCATTTATTTCTAAGAGTGTACTTGCTATTTATTTTTACTAAAATGTCGAAGCATTCTTTAAGCTACTGCCCTGCGCCGCCACACTTATACGGAGCAACAAGCTCCATACAATTCTTTACTAAATCAAATTGCTGTAAGGGAGGTCTAAGTAGTTTGCTATGATAGGACTTGGCAGCCAAGCGCTGAGAGCTGTTGGCCTACAGAGCTGGTATCCTACACAGAGGCTCCACTCTCTGAGTTGGCTCTTGGCCCTGGTCCTTCCCTCTGGCCTCAGTCTGGCCTCGGTCTGGGCCTGCTTGTCCCCAGCCCTGCCAAACCTCCACCACATCCCCGAGGAGCATCACTGCATCTCTGATCTGCGCCACTCTGCTGCACCCTGCCAAGTACACACTCCAGCTGCCCAACCAAACGCAGGCATGACCTGACAGGCACACTGCCCTGACTGTGAGCAGAGGCTAACCCCAAACACAACCTACCTCCTCCTGTGACCTTCTTTTACTTCTTGTGTTTCAAGACCCAATTGCTCATATTTTTTATTTATCTCCATCTGTTGCTGTTTCTGACACTGTTTCTCACACACATCCAACCCAAAGTTATTTGACACCGGCAGCCCTCTCATAAGCACTCATGCCAATAACAGAACAAATGACTTTATGTTGTGTTGCATGTTGTCATAGTGAACTCTCTTACACTCCTCATTTACAACTCTCTCAGACTCTTTTTTTCTTGGTGTCCCAGTAAGTGAAGAGAGCTCTTTCATTTGCTTGTATCCCAGCTGAGGGAAAGGTCCCACCTTTCCCATATTTCGTTTTCCTTTTTTTCCCGCTTCTCTCAGAAACAAAATTAGATCTGAATGAACGGTACAAAATACTTTTTTTGTCCCTCTTGTTTTTAATGAATCTGTTCTCGTTTCTATTGCAATTTTACCCCAGTTTGTGTGTTGCACTAGTTCAAGCATTATTTAACTTAAACTGTTTTAAAGGAATAGTTCACCCTGAAATTAAAATTCAGTTATTATCTACTCACGCTCATGCTGATTGAAGGTTGGGTTTATTTTTCTAATCTGCAAAATGCAAGTTAAGTGAACGACCAGTTTTTGACCAGTTTTCAAATGAAAAAAAAAACACCCTTCAAGCTTCAAGCTAAGGATCTACAGTGATGATCTAGGCTAAAAACGTGGAGTAAATGATGCCAGGTAACGTTTGAATTTTAATTTTTGGGTGAACTCCCCCTTTAACATACACTTATTTTAGTCTCTTTTTTCAGGAGGGTGGGGGGCATTGATTACATAGATTTGGTCCATAATTTAACCCTTTTTAACCACTCAGAAATGGTTACATATAAATATAAATGATAAAGTAGTACCACATAAAGACACCAAGACCTTGAGGAACCTGTTTCCATGCTGTGATTTTGTATCAAAAAACTTTTACATTTGGAGATTTCTACAGTTATTGTGTTGCAGAGAACTCTTTTACTTTTGTCAGCATTTTAGGATGTTTTCAGAAGTTGTAGATCGAGGACATAAACGTGCGTATGGGACTCTTAACTTTTTCGTCTTTGGTTGGTCAGACATCCCTGTATCTCAGCAAGGCTTCACCAAGTTCAACAACTCCAGCCAGTCAAGTTGTTTTTGAACAGGCAGCCCCCCCTTCATCTTTCTATCTCTTTCTTTTCCTCTCATCCTGTGAGATCACAGGAGCAGCAGTGAGCCCAGAGTGGGTATAAGCCCCAACTGGGATATGCCCACCAGGGAGCAGCCTGCTGCTGGAGCAGTGCCGCGGCAGCTATAAGCTGTTTAGCGTGAGGAGACCGCTAAGTTACTGTGGTCAGTCACAGGAGGGATCCTGGTTTCTGCTACACAGTTGAGCAGCATACAGAGGAATCCATTCATAAAGTTAAAAAAAAGACAGAGAAAGGTGAACATCAGAGACAGATGAGAACAGAAATATGAGAAGAATAATACCAGTGTACTGTTGTGCATGAGCAACATGAACTTATGCATAATGATCATCCAGCTCCAAATTCCAGTTTGACCATTTGTGGTGTTTTCCTGCTGCTGTATGAGTCTGACTCTCTGTTTGCTGGGCTCACTGTCCGTCTCTGCCCATGTTTGTGTCCGTCTGTCAGCCAGTGTCCTGAGAAGAATGTGCGGCCTCCACATATGAGAGCATTTAACAAGGCTGTAGCCGTCGTGTTTAATAGTTCTGGTGATGATAATTGTGGGCTGCGTGATGGCTTGCTCGTTAAAGCCACTGCAGTAAGAGCGGATTTCAGGGCTGTAATTGCAGCTCGTTAGGATAATGCCAATCAGGAGCTTTGGCCCAACTCAACGCCCATGTGTAGTTACTGTGGCCCTGAGCTCCTGAAGGCCATCATGCAAGGCCCCCTGTAGTACAGCAGCAGCAGCATCCTCTCTATTAAACAAAACCATACAGTAGACACATTTTATACAGCATGATGTTTTGATTTTATTCTCTCATGTGGGCTTCATCAGAGCCATTTTTTGAGGTTTTAGTCATACTCTGTAATATTTGCACTTGCTGTTTTTTATTTACCAGTTGTTAGGGGATTCTCAGAATTTTACTCCATCAACCCACTTAGCAAAGTACCTCAATTTCTATTAACTCTTAAGGGATAGTGTGGATTATTTGAAGCGGGGTTGTTTGAGGTACTTATAGCTACACTCGATGGCGGTCAGTACGCCCCCAAGCAGACTAGCATGGAAGCTAAAAGCATTCTTTAGCCAATTGATAAAAGGTTCACCTGAAACATGACTCAATATCAGTTTAAGTGTACACTATGTTTAGGATATTTTAACCGCTTTACCTCTCCATCAAACAGCCTTTTCTGATGGGAAACCGAAATAAGCAAAATATCACTCCCTCGAGGCAGTACTCAAAACTGCCAGCTCCCTTGTTCTGCAAGGTAAAATGATTGATTTCGCCCATGGAGTATGGTAGGTGAGGAGAGAGCAATATTTGACTTGTATCATGGTGGTTTCCTGCCGGAAAACACTGTCTGACAGCAAGGTAAAGTGGTGAAAATATTCAAAGCTGGTTTTGATTTAGCCGGTCCATTTTTGGTGCTGACCGTGTCCACAGCAGTTCATTGTTTAGCTTCTGTGCTAGTGCTCCTCTCTTCTTCTTCAAACTGGGGCTGAGCTAACTGGCAGTGGTACACTAACTATTGATGAGTACCTCATACAACCCCACATCAAATAATCCGAGCTATCCCTTTAAACAGTCAAAGTGGAGATTTAGTACATTTGTCTGGTTTAATATCCGTTTGCTTTATTTAACTGTTACAACCAAATAAAAAGCACATTTTTCATTCACACTGAGACAAAATGTGGTAAAAGATCAACATCTTTGATAGACTTAAATACTTTCAGCTTTAAAAAATGATGAAAATTGCTTCCTCGTTTATTTTCAAATAAAATTTGCATTCGGGCTGGCATTGTTTTACCGAGTGTGTCATGTTTGAGAGTTTGAGTCAGATCCAGGTTTAGCCAGGCCTGGAAGTGGATGCTCTGATGTGGCCTCCGTCCCTGCGTGGGGGTGCCCATGGCTAGTGTATAATTTAAGATTTCTGGTGAGCTAAGTAGCACTCTAGCTCAATAGCCATCAATATGGCCGCTTGTAAAATGTGTCTGGGACCGGTTGGTGGCTGGCTGGCTGGCTTGTTAGGTGCTGGGAATGTTTGAGGCAGGTGGTGGAGGGCCAAGGCCAAGGTCCATATGGATGTGATCACAGAACAGTAGTGGCAGCTTATGGGGTTTTGTTGCTTTATTCCAGCACATGGTGTCCCTCTAGTTCCTTCAGTCAGTAGCTCTGTGTCTATGCATGGCTCAATGTGTCTGTTTGTGTCTCTTTTCTGTTATGTCTCACTGTGAGTGAGTGCATGTCTTACCGTTACTCTTGATGTTCCCATCTAATATGTCTTATCTTTCCTTTTTAGTTACATTCTCTTCAGGTTTGCTTTCTATTTAATAATTATATTAACAGTCATTATGTCAGTTTAGTTTGTGTTGCACAGCTTTAATAAGTTCCTTGCATACTTGTGTTTAATATGCAGCTGCATGGAGGAATAACTAAGAGCAAGTAAAGAATGAAATTGTCTCGCTTTCCAGACCGCCTGACTTTTAATCACAATGTCATGTTTTCAAATGAGCTAAATGAATCCCTTCTCCCCTCTTTGTCTCTAACCTCAAATATTTACTGTTGGCGTTGTCTGTTGGCGGCGGGTGAGGGAGCGGGCGGGTGCGTGGAGGAGGGTTGGAGGAGCACAGAACGCTGCAGTGTGCCTTGGCCAGAGAGGCAGAATGTGGGACCAGCTCAACCCAGCCCCGAGGGCCCGAGTGTGTAGCCGGGCTGCTTAATTGAGATCTCAACTTGACATTGAGCGCTTGTAAATTACAATGTGCTGGCCAGACAAGCTAAAGAAGCCTTCATCTCAGCAGCAGCCCCACAAACATATGGTATGTGTGTTTGTGTGTGTGCGCGTCTTCCTGCTTGTTTGTGCATGTAGTCAGTGGTTGGACTTTTGTAAGTGCTCTTTTTCAATCATTATCTATGTCTCTCTAAACTTTGATTTAGCTATAAAAAGTTACTGAAGTATCTTTGCCAGCCTGAGTTACTGCATCATGTAAGGCCTTCCTACCCTCTTTCCTAAACCACCAGTCCAGTCTTTTCAGTTAAACCTCCCTCAGTAACGTCATCAAATTACCCCACCCACTTCCTCTTATTGCTCCTCACATTTTCAGTCCTTTGTCAACACCCTTGCAGCATGACTGTGAAACTTTATAATTAACCAAACATCTTTATAAGTGCACCTTTCTTTGTTTCTTTATTTATTTATTTATTTATTTATTCATGATTTAGTTGATAAGTCAGTAATAGACAAAGACAAAGTGAAAACAGCTATCTGATGCAAGTAGCATAGTGTCTATAGCAGATAATTTGCGACACCCAACATAAGAGATTGAAGCAGTGAGGGAAACAAGATATCATAAAACTAAATAAAAAATTAAACAAGTACAGCACGGTACAATAAGACACACATTTAAAGTTATTACATTTAAAAACTAGACATGTGTAGCTGAATTAACCAGGATTTGGTAGCTCTATCAAAAGTGGTGAGGTTTGAAGCAAATTTCAAGTGGTCAGGTCGCAAGTTCCAGGACTTTGCTCCTTTCACAGAAAAGCTGAGCAAAAGAAAGACAACACAGCGTGGGCTGCTGGTAGCATGCAGCTTCACTTTTCACTGACGGAGTCATAGATGTATCCAATTCTTCCTCGTTCTCCACGGTGGTTACGGTTAGCTGGTTACACTTATCCATGGTGAGTTCACATAACTGCTGTGAGAAATACAGGAGGACGCCATAGTAACACTGCATGAGCAGTAAACTTTTAAAGAAGAATTTGAAAATGTAAATGACATCGTCAGGGCATAAAGCCAAGAATCTGTTGATCTTTACTAATCAAGACTTAGGCATAGTTGTAAAAAAAAAAAAAAAGAAAATTGAAAGTGAAATTGGTCAAGAAAGTCAAATCAGATCATAGATTTTGAGAACTGTGACACCCCCATAAATTAAAGTTATTAATCAAAGGGAACAACAACAAAAAAGTTACTGCATTAATTTAAGCAATCACAGGAAGTTAGAGAGCACTAATGAGAACAGTCTTGAAGCTAACCCTAACCCAATGTGGCATACGTGCACACTGGCATAGAAAACACACTTTCATACCCTAACCAAGTTACAGGAGAACCACAAACACACACACACACACACACACACACACACACACACACACACACACATACAGACTTGTCAGTCAAGCAGTGGGACTGTTTATATTTAGAAGTTGTAATGAGTGTGATGTCATTTCTCCACGCTTCTGAGAACAATCTGGCAATCTGGATACTGTCAATCACTCTGTGCCTGCAGGCGTTAGCAGACCGAAGTGGCTGCTTGTGTGTGTGTGTGTGTGTGTGTGAGGGGGGTAGGTTTGGAGAATGTGTGTGCATGTGTTAGTTTAGTTTAGAGGTTATGATGAGCAAGTCTTTAACAAAGACCCCACCATATGAGCTGCACATGGTGCCTTATTTGAGGAATGGGCTTCATCATTCTCACCTCATCACCGTTGCGACCACGCTCTCGCAACATGCCTCACGCGTACCCACTGTTGAACACACACACCCTCTCACACGTCCACGCTTACTGCTCCACACATGCACAGGTCTACCCTGTCATTCATACACACAGCTGCTGCACGCTAACAACACACACATTCACTTACCCACAAACACCCACAGTGCCCCTTTCCCCTCCGCAACCACTGGAAAGGATGGAAATTTGTTTATTTTTTACATTTTTCCCATGCTGCAGCAGACAAAAAATGTGTGAAGGGCTCTTAATGGACGCTAATGACACTGGCCCACTGTATGTGTGAGAACGGTGTTATTTTCCTCTTTGTCTGACAATTATTGAGTAACTCAATGCAGTAAAAAGAAAAGGAGAAATAGGAGACGCTATTCATTTTATTTGGCAGCGACAAACTGCACGTGTGCATCTGTTGTGTGAAACACTCTCAAACTACATAGTCTCATTTAGTGCAAGCTTCAACTTATGCTCATTAACATAATATAATATTAAAGGGATATTTCAGAGTATTTGAAGTGGGGTTGGCCCCCCATCAGAACCATTTTTTTTTAGGTTTTTGCCATATTCACAGGCAATATAATAATATTTTCCCAGGCTGTTTTTCTATTTCCCAGTTGTTAGGGGATTCTCAGAATTTCATCTGCCCACTTAGCAAAATACCTGAATTCAAATGAACTCTTGAAGGGATAGACTGGATTATTTAAAGTAGGATTGTATGAAGTATTTATTGATAGTCAGTGTATTACCTATAATAGATGCTGGTTAGCACGTCCACAGGTTGGAGAGGCCAAGAGGGCCACCAGTACAGAAGCTAAGAAATGTATTGCTGTGGACAGGGACAGAACATTAAAAAAAACAAAGTCCCCTTAGAATAATCAGTATCACTTTGAGTGTACGTTATATTTACAGTATTTTCACCACTTTGCTTTGTTGTCAGACAGCCTTTTCTGCAGCATTAGACCAGCAAGTCTAGTGTTCTGCAAGGTAAAATTACTGATTTTGCCTATGGAGTTTGGTTGGTTTGGAGAGAGTGATGTTTGGCTCATATAGCAGCAGGTTACTGTAAAGTAAAGCAGTGAAAATATTTTAAATATAGTGTACATTTAAACTGATATTGATTGTTTTTTTTTTCTTTTGCGGCCAAAATCCATTTTGTTGCTGACCCCGTCTGTGGTAGAACATTGCTTAGTTTCTCCAAACTGAGGGAGAGCCAACCAGCACTTACTGTAGCTAATACAGTGATTATAAAGAAGTTCCTCATACAACCCCACATTAAATAATCCAAACTATCCCTTTATTTACTTATGACTTCCCTAGAAGTTGCTTTGCGGAGCTTGGGGCAGGACAGAAGGAGGAAGATTGTCTGTGGGGTAGGCAAAGTGGGCAAGACAAGCAGGAGACTACAAAGTGACCAGCCAAGCGACCGCCACTGTGTCGACGTCCTTGCTCTTTTTGTCAAGTGCATGTTAATGTATTAATGAAATGCAAAAGAGGAGGTTGGGGGGGGGGGGCATCCATATAAACGGCTAATTAAAATAATGAGGAAGGAAAAAGCATGTAGTGCAGTGTCACTATTGATTAATTCATTCATAAAGAACGGGCGGGCACAGCGGGCGTCGCCCCCTGACAGCCCCTCCACTTCACAGTGTTCCCAGAACTGCTCAAAGAAAAGGAGGCTGGCGGGAAACACAGGCAGACAGACAGGTACATTGTACAGTACTCAGCTGTCAATACAATGCTTTATTCACCTACCCAGAGAGGCCAAGAAACTAACAATGGATAGTGGACCTTATAGGTCAAAGATGTGGCAGGCAGAGATACCCAGATGGTTTGAGACTGAAGTCATATTTAAATAAGGATCCACTAACTACAGGATTAATGGACGTAACTGTACCTAATGAGAGCTAATTATGTTCAGCATCTCTCCCATAAACTTTTAAGAGGATCAGGATCATATGTAGTCATTTTTTTATTTGACTATAAAACATGGTTATTACAAACAACATTCTGGAGATAAATAAGTTTTAAGTAACTGATTTAAAGGAAAGGACCAGTGTGTAAGATTTAGTGGCATCGAGCAGTGAGCCTACAGATTGCAAACACTTTATCTCACCTTCCCCTTCCAAGTGTGTAGGAGAACCTATGGCGGCAACGAAACTCAAAAATGCAAAATGTGAAATGCTGTATTGAAAGTCAGTGTTTGCTTTGTCGGTTCTGGGCTACTGTAGAAACATGGTGGTACAACATGGCGGACTCTGCGGAAGAGGACCACAGACCTATAATATGAACTAGCCCCTTGCAACATTGTATTTTCAGTGTACCTAAGTAGGGCCCACACAAAGCCATTTAAAAATCAAATGTCATGTCATCATAATCTAAAGTCTAGTGGGAACTCAAAGGTAGGGGCAAAGGGGGGAACACTACTGCACATAATCAGTGGGCTGTATAACCAGGAAGTTGACACGGAAGCTAGAAAACTTTTTCAGCTTATGCGCCAGGTGAGCAACTCTTATTAGATGGAATCCACTATTTAGTTTATTATAATACATCCATGAAGAGGACCTGTGCCTTCTGTAGATATAAACAGCCCGCTCTAAGGCAACAAAAAACAATTCTTATCTTCAGGTGACTGAACTAATGAAAACATACTTACTATATTCAATTTCTGCCATATTCATGGTTCTAACATACTGCCAGCTGTGTACAGGTATGTGGTGTGATTTAACATTCAAGCATTTCCATTACCGCCTTCCTCTTAAGGTGACTTTGAACGCTGAATGTCTGTTTGAGTGTTTTTATCAGGTCATTTGTATGTATCCTCGGTCTTTGAATTCTCTTGCAGACAGATTAGATTCTGATTGCTCTCCCGGTGTTATGCTCCCTGCGTCACGTCCCTCCTCTGAACAATGTCACACCTCACTTCCTTGTTTGGTTCTCAAACATGTGAAGAGCCCTAATGTGTTCTGCCCATATCAGTTCACTTTGCTCTCATTTAATGCCTTTTCTCATGCTTCTCCAATAACAGTTTGTTTTGTGATTGTGCAAAGCATACAAAATAGTGTTTAACTACAGGAAATAACATTCTGAAATTTTGCATCATTCATGACGTCTTCTAGAGCTGCAGCAATTAGTCAGTTAATTGATTAATTAGTTGATCGCGAAAAAAGTTGCAGAATGCTCATTTCAGTTATTTTTTAAGAACAATTGTCAAATATTTTCTGATTTCAACTTCTTTAATGTTAGGATTTGCTGCATTTCACTGATTTTTTTTTATAGTAAATTCTTTAGGTTTTGAACTGTTGGTTTGACAAAAGAAGCGATTTGAAGATTAAACTTTGTCGTGTGAGAAAGCTTTTGACATCTTACCTGATGATTAATCGGTTAATCTTGAAAACAACTGGCAAATTGGTGATGAAAATAATTCTTAGTTGCAGCCCTAAGGCCTTCCTCTGTATTCATGAGCTGAAGATGTAAACATGTCTGTAGTCAGAAATTATATTCAATAACTAACTCATGTGGACTAGGCTCTACTTTTTTTTTAGATTTCCTGTGAAAGTCTGAAATGTTTCATATTTCCATTTCCTCCTCTGTACGTCTCACTCCCTGAATCTTTCTTTGTGCGTCAGTCTGTGTGCAGGCAGCAGCAGGGCAGCCTGAGTGCAGACAGACGTTCCCTGCTCCCTGCAGAATCAAGGCCCATCAATCATGTTAACATGTTAATTAGTGGGATTTATTTTATTCAGCAGAAATAACAGTGAGGATCCCATTACAGGGACTGGCCTGAGGGCAAAATGTGTGTGTGAATGTGTGCGTGTCTGTGTGTGTGTGCAGCACATGTGAGTGTGGAGTGTGTATAAATGTATGAGTAGGGGGGAGGTCCTCTGGGGAAGACCCCCTTCTCTTCTTGTGTAACACCCAATCTCTCTCAATGGCGCACTGTGAGAAATAACGATAAGGCTGTAATCAATCAAAAAATTAAAGTCAATCAATTTTTTAGAAAATCAAACATCATGTATTGTGATTTGTGTGGTCATTGCACAACATACTACAGCGCATTTCCAATATGTCAAGCTCAATTCGCTTAATAAAAGAGAACGGAAATGCAAATCGCCGGCTCCATTTTATTGAGCGAAGTTAGTGTGTTAGCAGCAACATTCTTGTGTGGGAAGTGGAGGCCTGCCCAGATACAACTTAAGATTTACACTCCACTGCTCACTTTCAGAGTGTAAATAAGATTAGCAAATAATACCCGGCGTTCAAGTTACTCCACCTGACAGTCTATGATAGGTTTCGTGTTGCGTGAATAGTGGAGGCATGGACCGTGTTACAGCCTGGCTGAGATGCATGAGCTGGCTGTGTGTTTGCTTGTGCTTGTTCTCTGTGTCTGTTCAGGGGTGAGGGTGATGCCAATAAATGTCATATTACGCTGATATAAGGATAAGTACCTGTAGACATAGACGTGCAATGTGTGCGTGAGTAAGCTCATAAAAATGATCTGGGAGAGCTCATCGTCTTGTCTTTGCTCACCTGTGTTCTGCCTGCTTGTTTTCAATGGATGAACAAATATTTGAGACACTGAGTGAATTTAGTTTATTTATTATCCCACATGCCCCACATTATTGTCCTCGCTGATTTTATAAAGAGAAAATTTGGATAAAGAGAAAAACTGCAACAATTAATGGATTAGTCATCGACTATTAAATTACGCCAAATATTTTGATAATTGATTCATTGGTTTGAGTCCTTTTAAAAAAAAAACTGTCAAAATTCTATGATTTCATCTTCTTAAATGTGAATATTTCCTGGTTTCTTTAGTCCTCTATGACTGTATACTGAAAATCTTTGGGCTATGTACAAGATGATGTCCATTGATGTCTATTGACTGACTGGCTTTAGTGTCAGGATTGGACTCTGTATCGCGACATCCTGTAAAGAAAGACGTGTCGCAGTAACGCAGATGAGCAGCGTGTGTTATGTGAGCAGCAGCTAGAACGTGAGTGAGACCTGTCAGCATCGCTGTCATCATGTCAGCTTTGTGGAATTATTTTTTACCCCAAGGAAGAATAAAGCAAAACAGCCAAGTGCAATGTATGCATTTATGCAGTACATTTCATTTTAAAAGCTTGAATGGTGCTCACCAATACAAAATACTGCGAAAAGTTCTCTGTATGAAAAAGTTTAAATGAAAAGCAGCGGTATTGCTAAGTTTAATGACTAACATGTTGTGGTCTATGTATTTCTTCCTTCATGGGAGTATAACATTTGTTTTACAGTTTGAGCGTGATGTTTTTTTTAGATGGCAAAGTGCATCCATACAAATGTATCACCAGCAGTTGTTTAAGAGAGAGAAAAAGACTGTATTGGAATTTTTTCTGGCAGATACTCAAGGCTGTTGTATGGGAATGGACATGAAAATGTGATATCTTGCCATCCCCTCCCTAGCTCAGAAATAGTAGCAATAGTATAGATAGTATAGATATATTCTTAATCAAAAGGTCAAGTGACTTTATGTGTTGATCATTACTCATTATCCAGAGTTAAATTAGTTTTGATTCAGTCCTGCTGTAGTAGATATCAGATTTTTAAAAAAACAGATAAGCAGGAAACCTGAGAGTAAGAGGCCAGTCCTGATGTGTTAAAACATGTGACACAGCTGTTTAAGACACAAGGATACCCCTTAACAGCCTTTTTTTCTCCCCCTTTTAGATATTTGACTATGCCCTTTTTTCAATCAGTGCTCCATCACTGAGGCAGGGCGTGTGCCACTGACACATCAAAAGGAAGTTGGAGGGAAACAGGAGCAGGGAATCTGATCCACCTTGTCTTTATCTGGCCCAGTAAAACAACACCACGCTCCATAGCAATTCAGTCCGCTGCGGACATGCACGTGTGTGCTTCTGT
The DNA here is from genome assembly GCA_027495735.1 of Lutjanus campechanus. Lineage (NCBI taxonomy): Eukaryota > Metazoa > Chordata > Actinopteri > Lutjaniformes > Lutjanidae > Lutjanus > Lutjanus campechanus. Next base: position 4,477 of record JAJHUR010090314.1, on the reverse strand, counting down.
GTGTTCCCGGTAGTGAGAGTGTGTTCATGTGTGTGCATGTGCTTTGCCCTCTGTACATTTCCACACAACCCCGTGTCCATTTATGGGCATGGAAGTGTGGCAATGTAAACATTTCTGCTTGTTGCCATTTATGTTTTCATGCCTAAGGATTTTTGTGTGTGTATCTCTGTGTGTGTGTGTGTGTGTGTGTGTGTGTGTGTGCGTGTGTGTTTGTATTTGTGTGTGTGTGCGATATAAGTGCAAGGCTGTTTGATTGTTTCACCACCTGTGCCCGCCATGTCCACAGATTAGTGCCTCCCACCCTGACACTCAAATCAAACACGGCTCAAGTTTCTCAGCTGTCTTTTGTGTCGAGCGTGTTAAGCGATTTTTAAAGTGGCCCTATCCGGTTTCTCCTCCGGGCTGAGGGGGCAAAGTCTCACTGCCTCTCTCTATCTCTAACTTTCGACCAGATTTTTTTTTTCCTTTGGACAGTTCGAGTCCAATTTCTTACTTCTTACTTTATGAAAGTGCGAGAGATTAAAATGACAAAATAGTTATATGAAAAGAAAGTAAAAGATTATGATCTATTGACATTTAAACATTGTTTTTTCAATTACAAGTTGCTTCACTGAGCGATTAAAAGACCCCCAGATTAATGTAGGGAAGACTGGGGAGTGGTGTAACGCTGAGTTAGTTGTAACATTGTCAGTTTAAGCAATCGTAAATCAATATGATATAATCAATATGACATGTAGCATGTGTCTGTGAGCAATACTATGGGTTTTATGAACAAAAAAATGATTATCAGGTAAGAGAGTAACATTTTTTATCAAGATTATTTTTGGACAAGCCCACATGCTAAAACAGCTGTGCAATGGCTGCTTGGGGTGGGGATAGTTGAAACAGTTTGTTAAAATTATAAGAATTTCTGAGATTTTGGGCAGCCATCTACATTTGCCACAACTGTAACGGTGATTGAACCTGTATGTGACAAATGCAAACTCAAGAAAATTGACCATACATTCATAAAGATTTAGAAGAAATAAGCTTTTTTTTTTTTTACTATAACTGTTCACTTTATTCAAAACTGTTTGTTCTTCAATAAAGTTCTTTTATAAAATTGGAGCAAATTACCTGTCGTTGTTACATCTGTCCACATCTGGTGTCACTACTCACCCCAGTAGTGGCGTAGGTTGTAACAACTGACCTTTTTGTATTTGTTCAAAGTTCACATGATCTATGAATATGTGTAAAAGACATCCAAATGAATTTTATTTGTGGACAAATATGGGTGCCATGTTGAAAAGTTTGAGAGATCTAGAGCAAAACAACCAGTGAGTTACTGATGTTCAATCAAAATTGTTACCACAATCCCCGGTCTCCCGCATTTGCCGCTCTGTCGTCCGTCTGCTCCATTCCACATTTGAGTGGAAAGCTCATATCTCACTCCTCATTCAGCATTTAACTGGCATCCTATTTGCATAGCTGAGAACAGACGCGGGGGGACAGGGAGATGTGTATGCGGTGGCTAACGAAGTGGCCTGGAGAGTGCATGGATGGATACTTGCCAAGCAACCCCCTCCTTGCACCCGCCGCTTACTCCAAGTCACCACTGCCCCCACCCCCCAGCACATCGATGAGTGTACCCACTCTAAAAGCTCACAAATTCTGCTCCCTGTGACAATGGTTAGGTCAGCCTAGATAAAGCACGTCCATTAGAGGCAATCGAGCCAGGGGACAGAGAGACAGAGACAGACAGGAGGGCAGAAAAGAGGGGGAAGGAGTGGGAAGGCTTTGACAAATACCAAAGGTGGCCATAACTCTGCTTGTCTTCCTGGGAAATTTTAGCTTTTTTTTTTTTCTTCTTAAAGCCTGATAAGTGTCTTTGAATCAAATGGGTTTTAATTAGCGGTTCCTAAGTGGCGGTGGTCATTAGGAAGCTCATTAGCATATTGCCCGAGTATTTAGCTGTTTGGATGGCGATGATGGTGCTGCTCTCTGGAGCCCGCTCTGTCTTCTCTGCCTGTTTTACCCTGGTGGTGGAGGGTGTGTACGTGTAAAGGAATCAAAAACAGCTAGACTAAATGAGAGTGAATTAAAAAATAAGAGATACATGGAGAGAAAGAAAAAAGTCTTCAAACTACATTGCACTTGCTTCCCATTTCTACCTTTTTATTGCCATCCTCCATGTTTGTTCTGTTAAAGTCTTTCCTCCGCTTCCTTTTTCTTCTATCTCATCCCTCTCTCTTTCCTCCCCAAGTTTCCCTCACTTTCACTGGTTAGCTTGTGGTTATGTGGTGGGAATTCGATGGCTGGCGGTTGGTGGCTGTGCTGCAGGGGCTTTGGAGGAATCCATCTGTGACCGTGTGGTTGTGGTTTGGTCAGGCGGTGCAGACCGGCCTGCTGCGGTGCCGTTACAGAGTGGTACTCAAGATGAAGAAGAGGGACGGGGGTCGTCGTAAGACACCAGCCCAGATCCTGATTGCTACTGTGCTACAGTGATGTGCAGGAGGATTTGCCCAGAAATGTGTGGCAACAATTAAGAAAGAAGGTGAGGCCTGATGAGATTATTTGGTCAGTGGAAGCTACTCTGGATCAAAGAGTTACGTCAAATACTTAAAAGTGATGGTAATGGTATGACACAGTGTACTACCAACTCACAAATATGGAGAGAGTTTGGTTGGAAGAATCTTACTAGGTTTTTCATAGCACCTCAAATCAATAGCAGACAGCTAAAGACCCAGCAACCTTGTTGGAGGCTCTTTGGCAGCCTGGAGGCCAACCATACCCATGTTTTCTGGAGCTACACTAAAGTAAAGGCTTACTGGAATAATGTAAATGCAACTATAAAAGATATTATGGGATATGCTGTTCCAAACGACTGTGCTGTAATGTACCTAGGGAACACTGAGGATGCCAGGAGGAATAGATATCTGGCAAAAATCCTGGTTATAGCCAGCCAAAAATAGCTATAACAAGAAAGTGGTATAAATCTGAGCCTCCTGGGAGAGAATAATGTTTTGAGATTGTCCAGGATATCTATCTATTCAGTGAAACAGCTGACATACCATGATGATAAAAAACTGGGGAAAATGACATGACATACATGAGAGATAATGCCAACAAGTAACTGAACTGTTAAGTTATGCAATAACTGTGAATGACGATGTGTATGTGCCTGTAATACACCTGACCGCTGTTTCTTTTTTTTTTTTAAGTTATTTTTTTGGCCTTTTGTGCCTTTTTTTGATAGAGATAGCTGAAGAATAGACAGGAAACAGGGCAGAGAAAGAGGGGATGACACGCAGCAAAGGGCCGAGGGTGGGAGTCGAATCAGCGGCCGCTGCAGAGGACTACAGCCTCCATACATGGGTCGGACGCTCTACCCACTGAGCTAAACGTTCGACCCTGACCACTGTTTCTATTGTATTTTTTAATGTCATAGTCAATGATAGTCAAAAAGAAAGAAATCTAAAGTGATTCTCAACTTTTACCAACAACATGGGTCACCAGCCAGCCAAGGTAGTACTGCTGAGAAGATGACTGAGAAACTCAAATGTTCAACTTTGGTTCATAAATTTAGTAGCTGCCTTTTTCTTACTTTGTTGATTATATACAGGAGTCCATCCATATCTGCCTTACATTTTACACTTAATATCATAACATTTCAAGTCAAAATCACATAACAATATGAAATATATTGGAGTAAAAGTAAAACAGGTGCTCTTCTAGGTTGCAATTTAGTGTTGATGTACTGTATTGATGGGCTTTCCCATGGTCTCCTCATGATCATGTTTTTATTGAATGAACGGTGACCCCGCCTTGACAAAAGCTTTGACCTCATTCTCAGACTAATGGCCAATAGTATTGACAGATGTATCAGCACCTGTCAATACATTTAACGAAAACATTACAGTTTGGACATAAAGATATATACACCAACACTGAGAGGAGGCTCTGAACACAATTCCACAGTCAAATGCACACACATGCTATGGACATGCTGGCTAGTGTTTTTTTTTTTTTAAGGAAGGCTGCATGCTACATGAAGGCAAGCACGAATACACCTGCACTCTCTGTCTGCACATACATAAATACACACACACACTGAGTAAGATAAGTAGTGCTAAAGGAATATATTTGTTGTGATTTGAATTGCGTAAACTGTGAGAGATCAATAGCTGTAGTATATGGAATGGCGGGAGATGTCAATGCTTTAACGACCACGATTGACTAATGAGCAAGAGGTCTAATGGCAAACAAAGAGGGGGGCAAAGTGTGTTTCAGTCCCTATCACCTATACCTTACTCCACCCCTCCTTCTATTCCTCCTCAAATGTCTTTTTATCTGTCTTCTATCGTTCCTCAGTCACTTTTTCCTTTCTTCTGTCCTGCCCTCCTTGTGCCGTATTTCTTTCTTTTCCTCCCCCTTCTTCTACCCCTCTCTTCATACTGACGTCACTCCCTCCCTGTGTGGTAATGTGTAATGTTCTAAA
>JAJHUR010090313.1:4389-20543 GCA_027495735.1 Lutjanus campechanus | reverse complement strand
TGAGCCCACCACCTTAGGCACAAAGGCTGGGTTGGGCCTCAAAATCATCCTCACATCCCCTGGGAAGAGCTGCGCGCACGATGGATGAACCGAGAGCGCATGGATGTCACTGACCCGTTTGGCTGAAGCCAGGGCCAGCAACAACACGGTCTTGAGAGACACGTGTTTCAAGGCCGCTCCCTCCAGCGGCTCAAAGGGGGGGCCTTTAAGCCCCTCCAGAACCACAGCCAGATCCCATGGTGGTACCAGTGGTCTGGACACGGGGAGGAGCCTGCGCGCTCCCTTCATGAAGCGGCAGACCAGCGGATGCTGGCCCACAGTCTGCTTCCCAAACCCCACGTGACAGGCAGCAATAGCTGCCAAATACACTTTAACCGTGGAGAAGGCTTTCTTTTTGTCAATCAGGTCCTGCAGGAATGACAATATCACCCCTACTGAACACTGAAACGGAACGTGGCCGTTTCTGTGACACCACCCCTCAAACACTCTCCACTTAGAGTCATACAGAGACCTAGTGGAGGAGGCTCGAGCGCTTTGTATGGTGGAAATCACACGCTGTGGGAGACCCACGGCTGACAGACTGAGCCACTCAGGGGCCAGGCCCACAGCACCAGGCGTTCCGGGTGCGGGTGGAAGACAGCCCCCCCCCCTGCGATAGCAGGTCCCTGCGCAGCGGCAGCTGCCAGGGCTGAGCGCACAGTAACCGATATATCTCCGCCAGCCAGTGCATAGCCGGCCAGTGCGGGGCTATCAGAATCAGCGCATGGCCCTGTTCCCTCACTCTGGCCAGAGTGGGGGGTATCAGGGCCAGGGGGGGGAACGCGTAAAGCAGCTCGTGCGGCCAGCCGTGCGCTAGTGCGTCTACGCCGAGGGGAGCATCCATGCTGCGCAGAGAGTAAAACCGCGCGCACTGGGCGTTCTCCCTCGCCGCGAACAGATCCACCGTGGCCCGGCCGTAACGGGCCCATATCTGTTCCACAACCTCTGGATGCAGAGTCCACTCCCCGTATACCGGCGCGCCTCTGGACAACAGGTCCGCGCCTGTGTTCAGAGCTCCTGGGACATGCGTCGCCCTCAGGGAGAGGAGACGGCCACAGCTCCACAGAATCAGTTTGCGTGCCAGCATGTGCAACTGACGAGAGCGCAATCCTCCTTGACGGTTGATATACGCCACTGTCGTCGTATTGTCCGTCCTCACCAGGACATGATGACCCGTGAGAGACGGAAGAAAATGTTTCAGGGAGAGGAACACCGCTGAAAGTTCCAGAAAATTGATGTGAGAGCGCTGGAGGTCCGCCGACCAGCGGCCCCTCACAGACCGGCCCTCGTGAATTCCGCCCCATCCTGTCAGGCTGGCGTCCGTAGTGACCACTTTCCTGGACAGGACAGCGCCCATGGGCACCCCATGGATCAGGAAGGACGGGGCTCGCCAGTGACGCAGCGCCCTGGCGCACCCCGGTGTGACCAACACTCTCCGTGCGCCATGACGCACGGGATCCAACCCGCATGAGGCGACCCACAGCTGGAATTCCCTCATGTGGAGGCGACCTAGACGGACGACGAGGATGGCTGACGCCATCAGTCCGAGCAAACGCAGGCACAATCTGAACTGAACAGACTTGCCTGGATGAAAAAGCGCAAGACATGTCCTGAAAGCTTTCACTCGCTCCGCCGAGAGGCGCGCAGTGAAACTCACCGAGTCCAGGAATAATCCCAGAAAGATTATTTCCTGTGTCGGGGACAGCGAGCTCTTTTCCGTGTTTATCACAAAACCCAGGTCGTATAGGTGTTGTGTGAGAATACGCGTGTGCGCCCTGGCCTCCTCCTCCGATTGTGCCAGAAGCAGCCAATCGTCCAGATATGTGGCCAAGCGGATGCCCTGCCGCCTCAGCGGGGCTATCGCCGCCTCGGTGCACCGCACGAATACCCTCGGGCTTAGGGACAGACCGAAAGGGAGGACGAGGTATTCGTAGCAGACCCCCTGGAAAGCGAACCTGAGATACTTTCTGTGGGGGGGATAAATTGGAATGTGGAAATACGCGTCTTTCAGATCTACAGATGTGAACCAATCGTTCTGACGCACAAGACGCAGCAGGGATGCGTGTGTCAGCATCCTGAATTTGTATTTCCTGAGATATTTGTTCAGAGCACGTAAATCCAGGATAGGGCGAATACCGCCCCCCCCCCGTTTGGGAACCAGAAAATACCTGGAGTAAAAACCGCTCTGAGAGTGTGCGGGAGGAACGACACAGATTGCTCTTTTGTTTAACAGCGAGAGGATTTCCTCCTGTAAAACACGAGCCGACTCTCCCTGAGCCTGGGAGTGTATTATACCGGCGAATCGCGGGGGGACAGCGGCAAACTGCAGCCTGTATCCCCTCGAAACCGTCTTTAACACCCAGGGAGGGGCTGCCAGCGTGGACCACCTCTCCCATCTGAGGGAGAGTGGTGACACAGGCTGCAGCCCCTCCACCATGAGGGGCTCCAGCCGCGGTGCGGTGGCGCCCACTCGTGGTGGAAATGTGGCATGGTCCCGGAGCGACGCTGTGCGTTTTGGCCCGGGTGGACAGCGCAGCGGCGGGGGACCCACAGCCCCTGCCCCGGGGAAAGCCTCGGCTTTCCGCCGGGGGGGGACAGCGGGTGTCGCCACCGCGCTGCTTATTGTTATGGTTTTGGCTTTTTTGAGCTGCGTCCTCGGCCCTCGGCCTGGATACGACAGCGGGACACATTTTATTTTCTTTATGAAAACATTTGTGTGTGTGCGTGCTTGTGGACATGAGAGAGGGGCAACTGCTGAACCCTCCGCTGCAAAATGTCCTTCCCTCCCGGCTGACTCTGGCACGGTCCGTGGCCGCTGGGAGACGGGGGCAGGGGGGGCCCCTAGATGCACGCATGAAAGCCGAACTGGTGGGGCCGGAAAACGGGGAACATCCAGCTGGACCACCGGCGAAGAGGGGGGTGATCAGGCCGCCCTCTTCTTCTTCCTGGCCGGGTTGCTGACGGCTGCGGCGGGCTGTGCCGGCGGAGCTGTAGCTGAGGCCGAGGGTTTTTTGAACCAGCCGGACCGACCGGGCAAGGCGGGTGGGGCGGGCTGGGGCTTCGGCTGTCTCGGGGTTTTAAACTGCGAAACATGGGAAGCAGCCTGCGCGGCGGTCGTACGCTGCGCAGGCGGAGAGGGAGCTGGGGGCTTTCGGGGAAGGCAGAGCTGAAGAGCTTCGTCTTCCTTCTTTTTGGCTTCACACCGACGTTGCATGGAGGCTAACGCAGAGCCAAAAATCCCCTCCGGGACGATGGGCATGTCCAGGATGTCGTCCTTCTCTCTGTCTGACAGGTTGGCGAGGTTGAGCCACCGCGCGCGTTCCTGCAGCACCATGGTCCCCAGCGCTCTTCCCGTGGCCTGGACCGCGCAGCGTTGGACACGGAGACACAGATCGGTGATGACCGAGATCTCCTCCCACGCAGCTGGGTCCTGAGTTTGCCCAAAATCCTCACACAACTCAGCTTGATAGGCCGTGAGCAGCGAGAGGACGTTGAGCGCTCTGGCCGAGAGCGCGCCCGCCTTGTACGCCTTCTCAGTCAGGGCTGACTGAAAACGGTCGGACTTGGACGGCAGGCTGGGGGTCCGAGAGGGCACCGCCGACAGCTGACTCTTCGAGTGAAGGTGGGCTGCGACGAGTGGCTCAATCGGAGGCATGCGGAGCAGACCCAGGCTCTCCATCGCTTCACAGTCGAGGGAAGAGGCGCCGGGCACCGGGCTCCTGCTGCTGTACGGGCGGTCTCTCCACGAGCGTGTGACCTCTTCCAGCAGCTCAGGGAAGACGGGGAGAAGTTGCTTCGCCGCGCTCTTGGTCAGGGGTAATTTCTTCCCCTCGTAGCGGGACCTGGTGGTCTCGGTTACGACGGCGGGCCAGGGGATGACCAGTCGGTCAGCAGCGCGTTTGCACACGTCGAGCATGCCCGAGCTGGGGAGAGGAGAAGCTGGCGTGCTGCTCTCATCTCCATCCCGAGAAGCAACGGAGGCGGCGGGCTGTGCAGCCCGGGCCGGAGTGATGAAGATGTCGTCCTCTTCATCCTCTGATATGAGGAGCTCTGAGGCGTCATCTTCATCGTCCCCATAGTCCAATTCCAGGACGTCTTCCTCCGGCGGGGGAACCGGAGCTAGGTCGAGCTGGGAGCCCCAGCTGGCGCTAGCCTCCGGTGTCGCCACCGCCACCCCGGTCTCCGCCTCGCTCTCGGCGGCTGCACCGCCCGAGGGGAGATAGGGGTCTTGTCCAGACAGGCTAGCCTGGCGGGCTAGTCGTCTGCGGAGACTCTTGACCGTGAACACCGCGCAGTGTTGACACGAGCCGGGGACGTCGATAGCCAGGCGGGCATGTTCCAGCCCAAGGCAGCCCGAGCAGACCTGGTGTGGATCTTTACTCGATATCTTGTTCCCGCAGCGACAGAGTCTGGCTCCGTCTCCGTCTCCAAGCCCTCTGGTATGAGGGGTTTTAGCATCCATTCCGCGCGAGCTGGTGTGCAGGCAGGGAGCAGATGCAGTTAGCTGGTGTGCTAACCGTGAAGCAGCCGGAGAATTAGCTGGAGGCTAATGTCCGGCACTCGCACAGCCGTGGTGAGGCGACGAGGGACAGTGCTGACCTTACCGTGGAAGGGCGAGGAAAGCACCGAGTTCGATCTGGTGTGACCGACGAAGCAGAAAAATCCTAGGCTAGTAGCGTCCGGCGACGGAAGCTAAATAAGATCCGTCTGTGGACAGTTAAGCTAGCTAGCCCTGGACGGGAGATATGCTCCGAGTGAGAAGAGGTGTTTGAATGGCGTGCCCTCGTCCGCGTATGGCATATAAAGGTAGGTGGGACTACCTGACGCGGACGGACACGCTTCACCAGCCAATCAGGATTGGCGTATTGAGATTAATGCTTCTGAGGGCTGCAAGTAGGCGTGCATCCCATAGTGAGACATCGAGCGAAATATTATGAAAGAGAACATGCTTTATTTTTCTTTTGATTGACCAGCTCTTTACAGTCTCTCTTTACTTCACTCAACCACTGTCTCTCTCTCTCTCTCTCTGACAATGAAAACGATATTTTGAATAGCGTGATATTTCAGGCTGACTGCTGAGCACTCTGATTGCTGGCTAAAATGATTGGCTACCTCAGCATGACATCAGGTAACATTTCTCCCAAAGTTCACTCTGTTTTAATTTTTCACTGCAGGGCTGCTGCTGTTTCTTGGCATCCCCTGAGCTCCCCGTTGTTTCAGCCTAAACACACTAGGCAAAATAGCCAATATAGCTAATTAAGGCTACAATTGGTGGCTGGCAGCTGTGCACAAACATCAGGTCTTAGCTCAAACTCAGTTTTGCTAATTGCTATGCTTTGGGCACCCTGGTATCTCAGTTGGTGGAGTGTATGCCCCATATACTGAGGTTGTGGAGCGGCTGTGGGTTTGATTCTTGTCTTTGCTGCATGCTGTCACCCATCACTCACTCTCTTCAGCTGTTCTATTTCAATTAAAGGCACAAAATAATATAAAAAAACAAAAACAAAACTATGTTATGCTCACAAATGCGATATTCAGAAGTGAAAAAAGTGATATACTTGATTAAACAATTTTACAGGATATTAATGAAGAATATGAAAAACATGTTCAAACTTTGAACTTGCATATCAGCTGTTTTTTTTTTTATAACATTCACACACAGATACACAAGCAAACATAATACAACACACACCTTGAGTACTATTTGTGCATCATTGACTGATGGACTCCTTTGTTCAAGTAACACTTTCACTTTCTCCAGACCAGAAGCCAACTCCACCACTTTATTATCCACCTTTTGAACTGCGCTGCTCTTCTCCATGAGCTGTAGAATGACAACAAACACACACACATGCAGAAAAATGTAAGAGATTTTCTCAGGAAACACCTCACGGGGCTGGAGGATGCTTTCAGTCCTGTTTCCAGTTACCTTCTCCTCTTCTCTCTGCAAAGACAGCTGAACTTCTTGCAACCTTCTGCTGATATCAGATGGTATCTCAGCGTACCGACTCTGCACACCGTCCACAATACTCTTTAGTTTGGCCTTCTGGGAGGACAAATCCTTCCTGAGCTCCTGTCAGGGTAGAAATGCATGAGAAATTTGGAAGGACAGGAGATATGAAAAGAAACTTAAGGGACTGCAAGGTAGGGTCAAAAGTTGAGCACTTCCCAAATTTGTTTAACTTATTTTCCTGTTAAAGGTTGAACATAAGTTCACAACACCCCCATGCGACTTCAGGGTGCTCTATCTTTAAAAGAGAGGGACACGTGGCAGTAAACCATTTACTGTACTGCTAATTTTTCACATATGAGACAGTTTAGGCACATGTCAACTTGAAAAGGCAATCTTAAATCTGATTAGAGAAGCTGCATGTGGTCTGTAGCTGTACTAACAAAAACAGGCCTGTGAACTCAATTTATATTTCTCACTGGCGCTATGAAGGGCTTCTAATCAGATCTTGACAGTAAAATAAACTCAAAACCTCAAAATTTCAGCATTGAAAAAGAACAAAACATAGAAAAGCAAAATAGATAGGAAGACACTTGATTTTGCTCATGTATGTCACATTTTTCGGTTTTCTAGATGTCACTTAAACTGTCCTCTTATAAATGTCAAGCTCCAATCTTCAAGCTTGGACAATAAAGCATAAAAAGGAGCCTGACCTTTTGTTTGCATGGATCTGAGCAGCTTTCCAGCGAGGACAGAATGGCAAACACATGCTGCTCCACCTCTTCGATCTCCACTTGGACTTGCTGTCTCTCTTTCTCCTCCGCCTGGGCTGCAGCCACCACCAGCAGGTTTCTCTCTTTCAAGCTGCGAACAAGAACAGTATCCGCTCAGCATGACTGACATTAATGAGTAATCACTATCAGCACATATATGAAACAAATCCCACCTCCTGACATTCTCTTGGATCTTCACAAGAGTTTTCCCAACAGGTCCGGGGCTGACGGGATCCTGGGAACTAGATAAGCTCAGGGCGTGCTCCAGTCGATGCTCCAGGGAGGCTAAAGCCTGCTGCTCCTGCTCCAGCCCGGCCTGGTGCATCTCAGCCTGAGCCAGAAGCTCCTGGGGTTCCTCCTGAGTGAAGCTCATGGTGGAGGAGTCGGGAACGTCAGCCTGAAGACTGGCCAAAAAGCTGCAACACTGTTCCATCTGGCGAAAAAGGAATTTAAGCAAGTTTGCAATTATTTATTTTTACTGAGTTATACATGTAACTGTACATTAAGTTGTTTATATGCAAAAGAAGTAAAAGTATTTGTTGTTAAAACTCACACTCGTAGTGATGTCCTTCCATTCCTCTCCTCTCTGCTCTGTGTGTGCCATCAGGAGGCCGACACCACGTCGTAGTGATGCCCAGCGCCTCCAGAGGGCGCCCAGCTCGCCGTCCTTTCCAACCCCACAGCCCTGCATCGGACATCCAGCTCTCAGTTCTTCTATCTTACCAGCCAGGCTGCGAAGATCTTCCATCAGAAGCTTTATGAAGAAATCAAATGAAGCTCAAATTAAATTCTTAATCATTCAGCATTCCTACAACTTGTACCATATGTTGGTTAAAATGTCCAGTGTGCTCTGTGACAGGTACAGGTAGGTGTGTTACTCTAAACAGGCAAAAACAAGACTAATAACCTAAATTCTCATGACAGCATTTGAACCTATTCACAGTGACAATGCTAACGTGCTGATGTTTAGCAGGTTAAAAGTCAGGGGATCAGCAAAGTCATTCGGATTCACCTGCTCATTTCTGATGCCTCTGTATCTGTAAAATCTCACAGAAATCCATCCAATAGTTGTTGAGATATTTCAGCCTTGACCAACGGACCAACCAACTAACACTGCCATCCACAGAGCTAAAGTGTTGCATGGCTAAAAAGCTAACAATTGTAAATTGTCAGAATTTCTGTGAATTTCCAGTGTAAGTAGAATAAATGCATCAAACGTACCTCAGCTCTTTTCTGTTGAGCAACACATTTTTCATGCGACGTCACTTGTTCTGCAGCACATTCTGAGAGTTTGTCTTCAAGCTTTGAAAGATGCTGGCGTATGTCCTCGTGACACTTCCTGTGGCTTTGTTGTCTCACCTCACACCTGTGGAAAACATGTCATTTAGGTGTTTAACTTCTGAACAAGACAAATACCAAAATAATCAGAATCAAAGCTATACAGAAGTGTTTCAGTGATCTAAGAACACTCAGTACCTCTGGAGGGACTCCAGCCTGAGTTGGGCTTGGGCCTCCAGTGTGGCTCTTCCCACCAACAACTGACTGAGGATGCTGATGTGCAGCTGCTCGGTCTTTGGGCGGGACATGCAGGGTTCTTGGGGCAGCAGATCTGCAAGGTGGCTGATATGAGCCTGAAATCCTTCTTCAAGAGCCTCTAGAGCCTGCTGGGTCTGTCTTTTTTCCTCGGTGCAGTCCAAAAACCCTCCAGGAGCTGATAAGAAGGTGGCTTCAGCATTATGAAGGAAGCCTATTGCTCCCTGAGCAGCCCACTGGTAATCTTTCAAGGACTCTCTAGCCTGGGACAAACTCTCCTGTTGAATACATGTTATATGATCAGACATATCAACACACAAAAGTGTAAACTGCACAGTTAAATATTCTCAAAGTAGGCTGCTTTAACCTTGAATATTTATGCTTACCATTCGTACATGGCACACTTGCTTGGTTGCATCCTTCTGAGAGTACAGCTCCTTGTAGTTCTTCAGGTTAATCTTTTCTTTCCGTCCCAGACCTTCCAACACCCTCATCCCAGACTCCATATTTCTCCAGATAACCCAGCACCTTCGTAGTGCAATATCTACAGCTTTTTCATCTGGATACACAGGTTGGGCTCCCACCAGCTCCATTCCGGTTCTTTGGAAGAGCTCCATTAAGGCAGGAAGCTCTGAGGAAAACCGCAGACCCAAGAGAAGCTTGGCCTCCAGGTTTTTGATATCATCTGCAGCGGAGTGCTCCCAGGAGACCAAAGTTTCCACAGTGTGGTGGATCCTCTGCCTCTCTGAATTAAGCTCAGATGGGTACAACTCCTGAGCTATGGCCTCCAACTGGTCCGCTGCCTCTTGACACTGTGTCTTCACCAAAGGAAGTTCAACCAAGAGTGTTTGGCACAGCCTGAACCTCTCGCCAAAACTGATTGTTTTATCTTTGACGTGCTGGATTTGCTCTTTGGCGATGTCCCTTGATTCCTCCATTTGTCTCCTCAGATGCAGATATTTGTCTTGCTCAATAGCATTAATACTGAGAGCTTTGCATCGGTCTTGCAGTTCGCCAATGGTGCACAGCAGGGAACTTCGTTTGGCCTCCTGACAGTGCTGAAGCTCTTGAACTTCACACTGATGCTCCATTAGCCTGTGTTTCAACTTAGCAAATGTTGACAGGGTTTCCTGCGTTAAAGGGAACCTCTGCTGGTCCAGATCAGAGGAAATTTGCTGCAAACTAGCCTGGATGGTCGATAACTCCTCATCTGAAGAGGTCCTCTCATGAATCAGCTCCTCTAACTCCCAGCTGGTTGCTTTCTCATGAGCTAGCAATCCATCTAATTCTGTCCAAAGGCCTGACAGTCTGTTGACAAGGTAGCGGCTCTCACCTGGACTCAACCCTACAGCTACTTCCCGACAACTTTCTGTCATTGCCTCCACTTGTTTCAGCTGGCTCTCTATCTCCACTGTGGCTGATTTGTGACTTTTCATCTCGCTCTCCAGCTTTCTCATGTCAGCTTTTGAAACGTTATCAACATGAGCGCAGGGGTCTCTTTTAGCATGCATTTCTGCTAGCCAGGCATCCATGCTAGCAAGCTGGCACAACAGTTTCTCCCTCTCCTGTAGTTTTTTCTTCATGGTGTCTACGACATGATCCAAGCTGTCAGCGATGGCTTCGTACAGGTCTTCTACTGTCTTTAATACTTGGTCGCTTTCCTCTTTCTCCGTATCAGAAGCCACATCTTTCATCTGCTCAACTTCTTCCTGCATTTTGGACCTTCTTGACCAAATATCAGTCTGAAATTTCTTCATCTCAATAATCTGAATACGAGCCTCCTCTGGGAAAAGAGCCAACTTTTTCCCAATAGAAATGTGGTTTTCTGCCTGCTTGGCCCATACGATCAAGTCTTGTAACTGCTTATTGATCTTAGCTGAAGAAATGCTGTGTGCAGAAGAGTCAAGTTTGCTCTTGGTGGCGTTTAGCAAAGACCCCAGTTCCTGAAGACTCTGTTTGATCTTATCTTTCTCTTTATGACCCAGAGAAAAATGGACAAGTGCATCTGCCTGGGACTGCAAGTGCAGATAAAGCTGGTTGTACAGTTTTAGGTCTGTGGTCAGACAGACAAGTTCTAAAGCGCTTTTGCTGTCATGGCTCTCAAAGTTTGACGTCTGAAGAGCTTCAAGTTTGGTTTTAAGCTGTTCGGCCTCTTTTATCAGAAGAGCGGATTGAGAGGTGGAGCTTGAGGCGTGCTGCAGAGCTCTTTTGATGCTTCCTTCTAAAAGCCTCCATTCCTCCTGGACGTCTCCGAGCTGGGCGAGAAGAGCGCCTGAACTTTCGGCGTCGCTCAAGTGGACAGACAACTGGCTGCTTAAGTGGAGGAGCTCTTCCATCATGTCTTTTTTCTGTATCATGGTTCTCAGCAGGGCGTGGAGTTTGTCAGCTTGAATGGCACTGCTTCCTAAAGTATTTCTGATGAAACCGATAAAATAAAAACTCGTGGTGAGCTTTTTCTGAAATTTCACTTCCAACATGTACACATCTGATCAATCAAGCTGCTTGTTTTACACATAAAACCAGAGACAACTTCAGAGACTGCATCTAGAGAGGAATAACAAATGAACTTCAGTATGATAATGGGTTAAGTTTTAACAGCCAACAAAAATGTATTTGTTCAAACTTACAACAGGTGACCCCCCTCCTGTCAGAGTATGAATGAACCAAATGGGCATCACGCACAGCTGGAACAGTTTACAGATCATATAATACAGTTTACTCTCTATAATGACTCCTCTGCTTCTTCAAATTTGGTGCCGTCCTAAAATATCATCCTTGAAGTGGCTGTGGTTTAGTTTCAGCTCCTGAATACAAGTTCTCCTCTCTTTCTCTATATTGGCTGCACCCAGGTATGTCATTTTTTATTCTGTTTATTAAGTGAAGGAGCCTCAGGTCACGTTCCTTGATGTTAATTACATCATTTTTTTTGCTGCTGTGCTTTTTTTTGTAAGAAGTTTAATAATTTATTTGCAAGATCGTGTCACGCTTGATGTGAACAATCAGGCAGGTCGAAACTTTGCCTCCAAAATATTTGCGAATTCGATTATACACTGATGGAAACATATAAATATTATATTCCATTTCTGCGATATTTTATATTATTGCCAATAGATCCCCGTAAATCTTACACACTGGACCTTTAAGTACAGTAAAAGCTTACTTCAAAGGAATACTCACAAGCTCATTTTGTCCTTCTCAGCAGCCACAACCTCCAGGAAAGCTCTGATGATCCTCATCTGTTTGTGATACTGTTTGACCTGATCCAGCTGTGCAGCTTTGACCTGCACTGTAGCAGACGCATCCAGCAGTGCAGCGCTCCACTGTCCTTCAGCACTTTTTAAGACAGCTGGGTCACAAAGTCTGGCAGCACTCGTGCTTTTCATAGTAGCCACTTGCTCCTGCACAAAGCGCCTGTAGTCCTACAGTAGACAAAACAGAAATCAGATAAAAGATTTTACATTACTGATTTTTGTGATGATAGACCACATGTTAAACATACAGGTTTATATTAATTTAGAAATAAAGGTCTGTTACACCAAAGTAAAGCTCTTGTGAAACAGAAGTTTGTGCAAAGTGTTTGTCATGACACAAGTACATACCTCTGCCTCCTGCAGTTGTCCGGCCATTGAGGTGACATTGAGCTGTGCCGGCTGATAGCGACATGCCAGAACGTTTTGGACAGTTCGTACCAATCGAATCTCTGGTTCACCAGGAGACGACTTCAGGTACCAATTCAAATCAATGTGTGGTGTCCGCTACAACATAATAACACACAAAATAAAAATTAGGGGGCAAATATTTTTGATTGTGTACAATAAAAATTTGCAACATCCATTAAACCAAACTGTTGTAGAAGCTGTGGTGGAAAGAAAGCAAATTTTCTTTCTGCCCATTGTTGAAAAGCAACTAATTATAACCTCTATATTGATTTTTTTTTCAAATTAAACTTGAACCAAATTACATTATTTTAGGTAGATCACCATCTGAACTCACATTAGAAATAGACAGTTATATACACACAACAGATAACGAGAGCCTGATTAAAATCAAATTAGAAATCAAGAATTGGAATGTTTGAAACTATAGAATAAATGGATTAAACATGTAAATTACGATTTTAAAATATATTTACAGTAAAAAATTTTTTTAAAAAGTCTCATTCCTTTTTTCCTTTTACTTTATTTTTTTCACTAATATTATTTTTATGCTATAAAATCAAATTGAATTGATGGTTTGGTCTGGAAAATGTCAGGGAATAATGAAAAGGTCCAAGCTGATGTCTTCACATAGCTTGATTTTTTTTTTTTGTGCAGCAGTTCAACACCCAAAAATGATTGATTTACTGTCACATGAGCCAGTAAAAGAAAAGCAGCTGGAACAAGGGAATGTTTGGTATTTCTGTGCTTGAAAAATGACTGAAATGTTTTACTTAACAACTAATTGTTGACAACACAGTAAAAAAAACAAAAAAAAACAAAACAAACACAGTAATCAGATTACGGCTTGCTGTTTTCCTGTCTGGAAATGTTAGTCTAATTTCAGGTTTAAAAGTATTTTACAAATGGCCATCAAGGGCACCAGAAATGACCAAAGCTGCATTTCTTTATTTCTTTCAAGCCCAGTTTGTTCGGTTCACATCATTCTTTCTTTTTCAAGGTTACACATGTCGACATGATGATGTTTTTCCAAAAAATACACAACATCAACTTTGGCTGTGCAGGTCACAGACCGTACGCTGTGAGTAATTAGACCCACTAATGACAGGAAGTCATTGTACCTCATAGGTCCTTCCTGTGGACCTTCCTCTCAGCAGCATCATGGAAATACACAAACATCCATCAAAACACTCCTCCTCTTATCTGTTCACTGTTCAGTGCAACTATAATTGACCTCTTTCCCTTCTCGGACACTTGAAGCTATGTAGTTATATTTAAAATCATAAAACTAAAATGCTTAAATGATGATTTTCTTCTCTATGTCCATTAACATTCTGTGTGCAAGTACAGAAAACACACCAGTCTCACAAACAGTGAATGCATAATCTTTGTTTTTACTGTAATTAAAGTTCAGACTTGCACAAATCAGTTTATTAAACCACAGCAACGTGTTTTGCAACATAGCAAACCCGCAGTAGATCTAACCCTGAGAGAAAGTCCTTTAAAACCAGTTGATACTCACATTTATTATGTTACTTCTTTCCACACAGCTCTGGATCTCAGACAAAATATCCTGCATGCTGGACTTGTGTGCGTAAGACTCTGGTGATCCACCTGTAGCGTCCCCAGCCCGCAGATCAGCTGCCAAACCGGGCGCTGTCCTCCCAGGCTCCATGCTTTCTTGGATCTGTCGTTACATGCACAGAGGACAGGGGTGGTGTCACATTTTAGCCTCCTTCTTTCCCCGTGTTTGTCCACAGATAATAACAGAGCTTCCTGTTCTTTCCCTTGCTCCACAGTGGTAAATATGACTATGTTCGCGGTGGCACGGCGAGTCAGTACAGTTAACACAAGAATGTGCCTGAGTAGGGAGCAGTCTTGCCCCGAGGCAGAAGGACTCAATCTATTCATCTACAAAGCGTTGCCTCCCGCGCTTCTTTAAAGATATAATTGATCTGTTATAACTTGGTTAGACGAGTAAAACACCAAAACATGACATGAACCGCCGGGCTACTAGATAACAAACAGGGGAGGTGGCTTTTAAAATGTTTTACACATGACTAAGGTGTGTCCTGTACTGCACCAGGGCGCAGGTAGAGCGGGAAGAGGATTTAAAAATGTACAGCAAGTTTCTGATTTGCTGCAGGGAAGAACAGTACAAATTAAAAAAAAATGGAATACTGTTTAATTCATATGGAAGCCCTGAGAGGCAAAGTCTGTGTCTGATCTAAATTGTTTTCTCTCCTGTGTTTATGACTTAAGAGCAGGTGAAGAAAAGTTTTACCAGGATAGTTTTTCTAAGTTCCTTTTCGAGTAGGTTCTACACAAAGTTAAAGCAAAGACACAAATACACAAATTTCATGTAACTGCGTTGCATTACTTGAGTAGCCCGGCTTTATTATACAGAGACACCCGAAGATAGACAGGACAACCCAGTGAGCCAGCGGGACAGCCCAGTCACTTGTTTCTTAAATACAAATATTTGGGTATTTGTAGGAACATTTTTGGACATCCAGCATTCTTCCTCAGAAACGAATGTCAGCTGTTTACAGAGAGAAGGCGCGCTGTTATTACTCACACTAATGACAGGTTGTCCTAGAAATTCCTCAATTCCTTTGAGAGCCGTGTGCGTCTTGTACTATCAGAAAAAAAAAAAAACATCTCCAAACTAAAGAGCTTTTGTTTTGTGTTTTGTTGCATGCTGTATTGGACCATGTTTGTTTTGTGATTTACAGTTTATAATCCATCCTGTGCAACACAGGACAACATACAACATGGACTTTCATTCATTTATCTTGAGAAAAACACATTTCTTTCTGCTGGATGAGCAATGCCCCACCAAAAAGATGAATGTCAAACTGTATGACTCGCCTTTGGCAAATGTTGCAACATTCAAATGCCAAACGGTGGGAGGAATAAATGCTAGAAGAAAATCATCTTCAACTAAATTTAGGTTTGAATTTAGGATAAAATAACACTTGCAAAATGTCAAAAATGCCCAAATTTCACTGAACACACACCTTCTCTACCATGATGTTAAGAGTGGACTGTAAATGTCAAAGAAGACCCTGTTTGGTGAAAATGATTTAGAAGAGCAAAGACTGTGGATTTAGCCACTGTCAGCCAGCGTCCTAGGTGTAGGCTGTAGATCGCAATGTCCTGTTTGAGTGCAACTGGTACCTTGGTTGAATGTCCTCCCACTCTCTGTCAGCCTTGCATTTCCTATAACAGCAGCTCCCCACTATGTACTGTAGTGTAGGAGATGATTAACAGGATACATTTCAGACTTCCCTCTGATATTTGGGTGTTTTTGTAATCTACTGGATAATTTGACCTCTTTAAGCCTTGTACAAAATGATTCAAATAGAAGTAAAAAGTTTTTTTGTTTTTTTTAAATCCCTTTTTGGTGAAGTGTTCACTCATGTTTGACATTTGAAATCTGGGAATCTACTGGCATATAAATTATATCCAGGCGAAGACTTCCTTTTCTATGCACCGGTCATTGTTTACAGTCTGAAAAAAGCTATTTATTTCTGCAAATAAAAGCATATAAACTTTTAGAAAAAGCTAAATGATTGTTGACGATTGCATTTGTGTTCCAAAATTGCATTTTGGCAGACGGACTGCATGCAACCAAAGCCTGCTCAAACGTGATTGGTCAATACTCCTCTGACTACAAACAGATGCAATTACAATACCAAAATCTTGTCCCTTGCTTCACTAGTGTAGCCATAAAAAAGGCTGTGGGTGTGCATCAAAAAAAACATTTTCCTCCTCCATACAGGCTTGCCTACAACATAGCCATAACATAGTAACATGACATTTACCTGAAATTTTACTGGGACACTCCCTACCTGTGCAAGTTGACAGCTTAAAGACGGCATGACTCCACCTTAAATTATTCAATTATTTCATTAGACTCTGCAAGTTCTGTAAACTGCATTGTTTACTACACTGCTAATCTCCCATGATGGTTGCTAGTGTCATGGCTATTATTGGCCCACGTACCAGCTTAAATAAATTTGACTGGTAGGCAGGCTGTGCATGACCTTGGAAACTAACTAAACATTTATTTCTTCATCAGATTTGTCAGCCTTGCCTACAGATTCTGCATATTTATATACATTTATCTTTGACAAAGATCACAAACAGACAATGCTTTGTTTCAAGGGGTTTCCATCCAAAAAAAAGGTGGGAGCCACT